>ML104177.1:247073-294988 GCA_003697995.1 Taxidea taxus jeffersonii
TCATTGAAAGGGCCCTACGCGCTGGGCCAAACATGCTGTGCGGCCCATTCCTCGGCGGGGCCCAGCTCACCGGTCTGAGCGCAACCCACTGTCCTAAGGCATCAGTGCAGAAGTGGGATCTGGCCTTGGCCGGCCTACACCCGGTAGCCTCCAGAGATGAGTGACCGGCCAGGGAGGCAATCGTAAGGGCTTCAGCACCGGGGCGCAAGGGAGAGGGAATCCTTTCACCGCCAGAGTAAGGCGAGTCCTCGATTCTCCCATGCCTGGTTGCGGCTCAGCTCCCAAACTGCTGACCCAAGGAGACAGACGGGCGGACGTGGACTTAGAATAACAGGCATGAACTGGCTTGCTATCACTGAAAATATCTAGACGGGAGAATCTGTTCAGAGACCATGATCCTCAAATGGGTTCTCAACAGGACCCTCAATTCAAGAAAAGGTTCTCAAGACAGAGTTCACGCCCCGAAGCCGGCAGGTTTGGCTAGGCTTAGCAGTTCATTAAAATAGTCAGCGCAGGAATAACTGGGGTGCAAGAGACCACAAATTTGCTTGAGGCTTTGGGGATCCCCACCTCCCTCAGGTCGGAAGGGGGGGCAAACCCTGCCTTTTGTTTGTGGGTGAGTGATGCGCATTGTGGCAGCAGCCGAGCAAAGGGGGGAAATTAATTGCAGCCAATTAATAATTAATCCCCTTTAAACAACTTTATTATCTCTCCGAAGGACAGGGATTTGTCTGATAACCCCCCGAAGACCAAATGTCAAGTTTAACCAAATAGTTATTGCTTTATCAACCCGAGTCTGCAAATAAATTAATCAAAAGCAAATCTGTCCTTTGTGCGGCTCATTTGCTGGTAATGGATGGATATGAAGATTTGCCGATATTATTGTCTGTCATTCAATCTAACAAAGTGAACATTTATTGCATATATATTAAAAATTATCCCGGAATCGAGTGGCGCCGGGTTGCATTTATTGGAGTCTTCCCAGGGGTGAGGTCCCCTCGGATGGGAGCGCGTGGGGAAGAGAGAAAGTGCAAGAGCGCGCGTCCCAAATCTCTTTAAGCCTCGGCGCCCGCCTCCGCGCCCTCCCCGCGGCGTCCCGCCCGGAAGCCTTTGCCCTCAGCGGCTGGACCTGCAGGCCGCCGCCTGCCGCTCCGACCCCGCCAGCAGAGCGTGGGGGAGCCGAGACGCTGTCAAAACAGAGGCTGGGAGCCGGGAGCGCGAGGGGACCGGCCGGAGGAAATTTGGGGTGTGATTGAAGAGAGAGAGACAGGAGGCGGGGACAGCTCCTCTTTGTCTTCTCTCGGGTTACATCATTTTCTAATTAGGCATAAAATTGTCTTCATACACTGGTATTGCTGCCTTCATAAACATCACCATTATGGACCATAAGGACGCCATTGTGGGGAGGCCGTCCCCAAAATAGAAAGAGCTAGGGAGGGAGAGGCCTGGAGTCCGGGAGGCCAGGCTTTGTCCTCCCCTGGGAGAAGATGGATGGCCAGTGTCACGCAGATGATGACTTGGGACTATTAAATTGTCAGAGGGGAAGAATCTTTACCAGCCCCCAACGCTGATGACAAATTCTAGAGGCAGGATCCGGAGAATCTTGGAGGGTCTTGGGTAGAAAGCGAGGGCCGGGTGGCTGGGTTAGCTCCGCAGGTAGGAGGAGGCGGCAGGTTATTTGCGGGCGGGAGCAGAGTGGAGGGCAGTGGGGGGCGAAGGCAGGGGGGCGGAGGGGGGGTGGGTGCGAAGCTTCCGTCTCCTTCCAGGCATTCTGGCCTCAGCTGTGCTCAGCGCTCAGGGCACACCTGATTTCGAGCTGACTTCCCACCCCAACCCCATCGCCAAGGCTGGGGGACAAGTGGGGTCAGAGAAAGGAGAAGGCAGCAAGCCAGGAGCAGATAAGGGCAGTGCCAGGCGGGGAGACAATTGTTCTCATTATTTGGAGCTGAGGCCCAAGCCCGGCCTACCGCCTGGTCGGGGGGCCGTCGCTAAATGGATGGAGATGGATGGAGGCGCCCCGAGCCCCCGGCGTCGTGTCAGACCCGGGGCAATTACTGTCCCGCCAGGCTGGACGCACTGCCTTCCACCCTGACCCCGGCGCGCGGGCCCACTGGCTACCCGCGCCGACTGGGCGATTCGTTCTCTCGCCTGTACAATAACCCGACTTGACATAAATAACTCCCCCGCGCTTGTCTACATCTGCTTGACCCTCTGAACCTGCGGAAAACCTTTGCCGCATTTAGCCAAATTACATTTTTCTTTAGGGGAAAAAGAGACTTTAAAACTGCAAATTCACCTCTTCTGCTTTGGGCACCGCTAGCTGGATTTCTGGTGTATCTGGAATTGTCACTTCGTTTAGAGACAAACCAATTCCCTTCTCTGCAAAGACCGGTTTCTCCCGGCTTATGCTGTTCCAGGTACCCTCAGCTTTCCAAGGGAGCCAGTCACCTTTGAGTTCCAGGCACTCGTCTCGCCTTGATATCCCTTCCCTGACCGGTCCTGGGAGAGTGGGGAGAGGGAAGGGAAGTTTCCAGGGGTGCCCAACGCTCGCTTGGTCCTGGGCACAGCTAGGGGAACAGGCCAGCGGGCCAGAGCAGCCTGGCGCCCGGCGTGTGCTCGCCTTGACCCGCTCCAGCAAGGGTGCGGGGGAGGGGGAGGCGGACCCGGAAATGCCCGCGCTGGCGCCACGCGCTGCGGTCGCCAGGCGCCAGGACAGGAGGGAGCCGATGGCGGGGAGGGGAAGGAGAATGATTTCAAAGATTCCAGGGAATAGACTGGCCAGGCCTGTGTCCTGCATGGATCCAGCTGGAGCGGGCCTGGAAATGCCAGAGCCAGCCTCGCTCTCCAAGGCTTCCTCTGGGTGGGGGCGTAGATGCCTCTGACTTCCTGTCAGTCATCTCAGCCAGAGGGACCGGGACAGCATCTTAGAACTTTAGAGATAGGAGGGCTCTTAGAAGTCAGATGGTCAGAGTTACCTCCAAGTGTGAAGTTGTAGCAAGTCTCACCGCACCCTCCATCCAGGTGTGGCCTCTGGACCTCTGATGTCCCTCCCTGCAAAGGAATATGTCAGGAGCTGGGGCTGGACCTCGATGGAGCAAAGCTCTGTTGAGTTTAGGTTCTGTGGCCTTGGCTCTCCTTGCTCAAGAGTGATGGGAAGTGGCAATTACAGGAACAAGACCTTGACTTAGCAGCTGTTATTAAGGGACTGAGACACCCAGGTGCCTCCTAGCAGCTTTTATTAAAACAAGACAAAACAAACAGTAATCTCTGGATTCTAAAACCCTGGGGCTGGTTTTTCTTATAGTTTGTTTTCTTTCCATTAAAAAGTGATCATTTAAAGGTCCAAACATGTGCAGTTTGGTTTTCACACTGCAACTGTCAATGTCATTGACGGTCGGCCCAAACTGGTATCTCCTTGATTTGTGTTCCTAATCCCATCCATTCACTTGCTGGCCATCAGTCATTCTTAAATTAATTCCACACATGCTCTGGGAGGCAATAGTTGCCTATGAGACCCAAGAAAAATAGGAAACAACTCGCTCAAGGAACCTGCAGTTTCCTTAGAAGAAAATGAGTGGATACAAGGGTTCCCAGGGTAACCTGGTTGTGGAACCACAGGGCTCAGGATGAGCCTGAATTTGCCACTTTCCAACTTTGGAAGGGGTACTAAATGCCTTTGAGACTCGGTATTCCCATGAATGAAATGAACGTGTTTGGACATGTGCTCTGGAAGTCCCAAGAGTTCCCTGAGTCTCCAGGGGCTCTAAGACATATGTAAGACATATGTAAATAACATTTACAGCTGAGACATGAATGCGTATCAAAGAGCCTATACAAGCTTGAGGAAGACAGCAGTTTCTAACTGTGCTTCTGAACTCCAAGTTCCAAATAGCGGAGGGCAAAGTATAGGGTAGGTGCAGAGCACACACTCAATTAGAAATCTGGCTGTCCCCTGACTGTAAAATGAATCAACTATTTCATCTTTCAAATCTGTTTTCTCACCTATACAGGGGAAATGAGAATTCTGCTCTATTCAGACCACAAAGGTAGTTCTAAGGATCAACTCTGATCTTATGTAAATTTGTTTTGAAAACTATCAAGCATCAGGGGAATGAAGGATACAGATCAGGGCCCCAGGGCCCCACTGTGTAGAAGTCACTCCCAGTGATGACTGCCTGGAAGGTGGGCTTTGTCTTGGGTTCTGCAGGAATGGGAAGATGCTTGGGTAGCAGGGGTCCCCAGTTGGAATGACTTGCCACTTACTTTGCTGCTGTCAAGATAGGAGAGTGTATCCCTGATTTTCTGTTGACTACCTGTGGTTATTAAGGAGATCTTTTTCATATAGAGGCAAAGTCCCTGAGATCTAGTGTATAGAGTAGAAATACTTTCTTCAGTAAAGCTTCACTGAATTTTAAGGACTCTGCTACCAGAAGTTTCCTTAAAAATAAGATTTACTATGATTGGCAAAGTGAGAAATCATTTAGAAGCTTTTTGACTGATCCATCCTGTTGAAAAAAGGCATGTTTTTCTTCTCAGCGAGAAAAACCAGACCAAACCATTCTTTTCATAGTATTTTCCTTACTAAGAAATTTGTTGGCTCCCTCAGGTCCTTGCTGAACTAGGAGGGGAGTGGATCACAGTAGGTTCTGAGAGAAAGGACTTTTGGACTCTTTAGAGAAAATGTGTGCCCCTGGGCCTCTGGGCCCCCAGGAGGGAAGCCTTGGGAAGGGGAAGAAATGAGAGTGTGTTGAAACCCTAAGAAACCACAAGGGGAAGGCCCACCTTTTTTCTTGGTAAAGCAACCAGTTAGCAACTATTCATCCCTTGTGGCCTATGGAAATCTTCCAGCAGGTTCTCCATTAAGGGAGCTGCCTTTCCCTCCATTCTCCTAACTTTTGTGTTAAATGTTAACAACCTGATGCTATCTATTATGGTGCCATTATCACAGAATGTTGACTGAATGGGCTCTTTTATCTCTATTATGGGGCTGCCTCGTTTGTAGATTTATGCATTTTTGATATTAAATTCTTTCTCTCATTAAGCCTCAACTCTTGTTGACTTTCAGTGACCTCCTGCCCCGGTCCCCAATACTATTCCATATTTAATATTGAGACATTTTTCTCAATGCCTCTCTTGGCTTTGTTGCCATCGTTTGACGGCTGTCCCTAATGGCCTGTGCTGTTTGCTCTGTTCTTGAACTTGGTGGGGTCACATAGTCTTAAACAGTGATGTCCTCTGAATGTCCACCCTTGCTGTCCGGCTAAGTTGCCCTGTGTCACAAGCTCTGCCCTTTTCTCCGCCCCTAACTACCAACTGCTCCTAATCGCTTAAACAAACACCTTCCCTCCTGGTGCCCCAGGCCCCCTGAGCCTTTTGGGTTTTGTTGAGCTGAGCTGCTACTGCTCTGCCTGGCCCACCGGCAGCTTGGCCTCCCTGACCTGGTACATCGCCGCTCTTCTCCTTGGAGCGCCTGCCTTGTCCAGCGCCCTTTGGGCCAAAGGCCAGGGTCCGGGCAGGGTTGACCAGCTGCTTGAGGTGGCCACAAAAGACACCAAAAGACAACTTCAGCTTAGAACAGGCAAATTAATGTATTCATTTATCTTTCGTCCCCCCGCCCCCCAAATCTATCCACAGACTCAATCTACTGCCTGGCTTGACACAAGACAAAGGGGAAATATTGGGAAGGGGGGGGTGGGAGAGGCCCATCTTGCAGCAGAAATCTTAGCTCCCTTCTTGGGGGCCGTCTGTTCAGTTTCACAACACTTACACGACCAATTTCCAGAATTGAAGTTGCCTGGTGTTTTGATTCTTCCTTTGCCTGTGCATTTGTGCCCTGAAGGTCCCTTCCAAATGGATACTAATTGTGGGGGCTGCACGCTGCTGGCTGCTCCAATGCCCCAGGGCCCCGAGGACCTGCTTCTCAAAGCCTTAATTGACAAGGACCTGTCTGTACTTAGGAGCAGCTGGTGCAGAGCGTTGGCACATCAGTGCAATCTTAACGCAGCATCCCTAGCCCCGAGGAGGATGAGGGTAAATGTGGTTAAAATGAAGGAAGATTTATAGCCGGCCCCCTTGGGTAATACGACAGAAGACAGCTCCCAAGATTTTCCCCTACGAGGGTGTTCATTCATCAGCTCCCGGGCCTGGTCACCGGGTAGGAAGCGCGCTCCAGCTATTATTACTAATGGGGGAGGGGAGAAGGCCTGCTCAGAACAATTAGGCAGGTGACAATATTCCACTATAATGCATCGCCCCCCAAAACCCGACCGAGGTCTCACAGACGACCGCGGCTTGTCTTGTCCTTCCGCGTGGCCCCGGCGCCGGTGCCTCCACCCGGGTCTGGCTTTGGGTTAATAGTGGCGCCGCCGGCCGACTGGGAAAGGAGAGGAGAGTGCACTGTGGCCGCTCCGCTCAGGAACGCGAAGGCTTTCAGTGGACGCTCGGACTCCCCGTAAGGGTGTTTTAGAGCCCCCAAAACTGCCTGTGGAGGGGGCGATTGCTCAGACCGGTTTCTCCTTCCTGAGCTCGGGCAGGCGCGCCTGGCTCCCCGGCTTCCCAGCGCCCGGCTCCGCGAGGCCTTTCTGAGCGCCTTTCTGCAACCTGCTCGCGGCGTAGATGCGGCCATTCGGCGGGTTACAAAGACGGTTTATTGGCTCACGAGGTTTTGTTGCGATGTGTGGGAAATACTTTGATGTCAGCCTCGTTTGCACGTGTGAACAGGGATAATGGGTTTGGGGATCTTCATTGAAATTTGAAGTTTTAAAGCAGAAATTCCCTAACTTTTGCCTGTTTTTCTCAACTTTCCCTTTTTCTTTTTCTATTCCTTCAGGAACAATGCCAACATTGAAGCCCTCGGTTGGAGTCTGCACAGTTGGAGATCTTTGGTGCCATTTTAGACATCTTTGGATTTCATCAATCAAACTGACTGCAATTTTCCATAAAAAACCTGAATTTGGGTCAGAAAGTGGGCAAAGTAGATAAAGATCATTCGAGCTGTCTTATAAGATGATAAATAGATATCCTTTCAGGCCAACAATGCCAAAGTGCAGTTTTGTGAGTCCCTTCCATGGGTTCTGAATGCAGTGAGTCGAAACGATTTATACATGTTTTCCCATGGTTTAGGAGATGTCTTTACATACTTGTCAATAGTAGCCTGACCTTTTTCCCTGCTGAGTTGCTAAGTGTGTTTCTTCCCCCCCTTTGTGTGTGTGTGTGTGTGTGTTGTCTTCCCCAAAACACACAAGAAAAGTTTTTTTTCTTTTATTATTCAAATCAGTGAAATATAGGCCTGATTTTGGTATTTCTCTGCAAATAGATCAGTTTTCAGAAGCCCAGGAGCTGTGTGGAAATTCCATTTGCTCAGTACTTTACCTACCATTTTAGACACCATGCTGGGATGTAAACTCATTTTCTTAACAACAACAACTACTACACCCACTGGCACTGTGTCCTTCCTATTCTTGAACTTGATGAATGGCCTTTTGTAGAAGGTGAATAAAAGGAAACCCTAAAAGAAATAGCAGAAAGTAACCCCAAAAGGGTATTTAACCCACTACCACTAGAGACCTTTCAAGATGTTAGCTGAGATAATTTCTAAGTAAATAAGGACATTTTACATTTCCCCTCTTCATTATCCAAAAAAAAATCTGCTTATTCAGCGAACATTACACAGCACTTCCTAGTCACTGATCATCTCACTTTAATTCCTCCTTTTTTAAAAACTTGACTCTTCCTCTCAAAATGGTCTCGTTTTGATAATCTCTCCACAATGTTTTTAGTTAACCAGCTTTTTAAAAAAGTATTTGAACAAAAGAACTGGCTTTCCATGGAGAAACCATGCTTGCCATTCCTGGCTATTTATGAATTAATTATCTGATATGGCCTCATGAGCTCACAGATCTTGTGGGGGACATGCGCAATTATGCGGCAAATAGTTATATTTCTTGAAGCAAGAATTTTTTCCTATATTCATCACATGAGCATCATCTTTTTGTGCTTTGCTTTCCCATACTTGCTAACTTAACATCAAATATATGTTCCAGAGCATCTATAGAAGGGAGTGTGGTACAGTGGGAGTTAATTGTTGTTATTAACTTACTGGCTTTATTAGTTTTGAATGAAGCACATGGCTGTGACTACAGTTATTTAAGAAGTCTTTATTAGCTAAAATAATTTGCAATTTTTGGACACCTCCTCACCGTGTAAAATTTAAAACAGCAACTGGAGGCTCAGGAAAATTCCCAACTCTCATGTCTTTAATAAATCTTGCTGTCAAGCAGTAAACAGTTCAACCTAAGGTATAGGGATCTGAATGAACTTTTATCTCACCCTTTCAGTGCCGTATGGTTACCCACTTTACATTTTTATATGGTAAAAAAACATCTACTAAGTGATATTTTCATTTTAAAAGTATTCTCTGGAATTCAGAAATACCATTGCAAGTGGCAAATTTGTCAAGATGAGAAAAACCTAATTGTTTATCTTGTTTAATACATTTCCTAATCCCCTATCATTTTCTTTTGTTCTTAAGACTTATTTTAGATACATTCATGGTATTCCTGAAATCTATTTAGTATGGAAGAAAGACAGGGAAGAAGTACAGTGGAAAAACTAAAAGTTGAAAGTTTGTTAGTCACTTCTGATCATGATACTATAAAAGCATATCTGAAATTATTATCTGAATAAATGGAATGGTAGGCTTTTGTGTACTATTGAAGTCCACTGTACACAACTTCTTTCAAGAATCCATCTACCACATCACATCAAAGTCACTCATAAAATTTTTATTTGGGAATTTTAACGTGTTCTGTACATACAGTGAAATCCATTTGATTCTTGTCATTGTTGATGAGAGCAGAGGCCTTATTGATTAACAGAAAAACGTCAAGCCATTATAGGTAGCACTGTGTTCTATAAATCCAGTGCAAAGGACAAATGGCAGAGCATGAACTTAAACACTTCAGATCTGAAGTTACATTCTGGAAACATGTATGGGAGTATAGAATCAGGCATGAAGTGATTCGGGCTTTGTTGGGCACTGGTTTTCCGAAGCATCAGAACTATGGGCCAGAGAGGGAATGTCTGCAGCAATTTGACTTCCTATTTTTAGATGAGAAAACTGAGCCTGTGCAGATAAAATGATAGTCACCATGTACACTCATGGTAGGACTCCAGGTGCAACTGAGGTTTCCCTCCAATGCCTTTCCAATATTCTTTCCCATGTCCATAAAAAAAGAAAGAGAAAGACCCAAAGGCATTTACATCCAGTTCTTGCAAGACCACCTTCAACCCCCAGCATACCTGTAGTAAGCTGTCTGCATAGTCAAAGGAAGCATAAGGTAAGTTACATGGTCAGCAGCCCGTTTGGGGAGCTGGGCTACAGGAGTTCTCCTATAGACCTTTAGGGCTTATTCTAAACTTGAAAATTTTTCATTTGAATGAAAGATTTTCTTTCTTGAGAATTTTCTGGCTAGTTCATTCAGTATTTCTGTTTCCCTACTTTTCACAAAGCGAAGGAAGTAAAAATGCTTCAGATAGGGCAAAAGAAAAAAAGAAAAAAGAAAGAAAAAAATGCTGTGTCTGTACATACAAAGAGGAAAAACTCCCCAAATGAGTGGAAAAGGAGGTATTTGGAGCCACAGCTGTCCAGTTTGCCCACAGACAAACCCTGAATTTATTGTATAATTCATTCCAACCTTCATTTCTCTACCACCACATCCTAAGCAATTCATAGAGCCTTCACTTCTTTTCCTAATACTATAATATTTTAAATCCTTCATGTGACACAAATCCATAATTTGATAATTATCAACTATGCTTTTCAAAAAATCTTTTAACATGCACAACAAGCAGGGGTAATATTCTTATTTTCAATAATGACATTCATTAACCTGCTATCATCATCTCTTTTATGAGGGTGATTATTTTGGTAGTTATTGTCAAATCTCACAGTTTCTGAAAATGATGTGGTTTACTGAGAATTTTTTCAGGGTTTAAAAGGCAATACAAACTAAATAATTTAAACCACATATATTTCCACTCGCATTTAATTGGGTCATGTAAACAAAAGACATCTAGGTAGGTGTCATGAGTTTTCTGAGTGACTTGACCTTCTGCTCCTGGCTACTGTGTACAAAAACTATGTGTTAAAAGTGGCACTTTATCACATCTTTGCAAGTATGCAATACAATTTTACTTCAGAACATTTTCAAGTTTTAATAAGGATTTAATAACCTCTGATATGGAGTTGTGGGATTTAATAGAGGCTAACATATGGGAAGGGTTTTAAAGAGCCATTCATATAGAAACCCCAAAATGGTTTCAATCAGCAGGTATCCCGATGTTTATTTAATGAAGAAATGTATGAGCAGCTGCCGGCTCCCAATTTCAGATGTAGTTATCTTTCATTGTGCTGCAACAAATCAGGAAGAAGAACAGATTTTAGCTGTAATTTGGGATCACTTCATTAGCTATGCAGGGCTACACCAGAAGATTCATAAACAAGAACAATGCAGCTAGTTTAAGGAACAAAATCGAATATCATAACAACTCTGGGGATGCGTATCTGTGGGTTCTGTTTTTGGATCTATTGCTTAGTTCTAGATCATAAAAATTTTTCAAGTTTAGAGTAAGCCCTGAAGGCCTTTGTGTAGATAAATAGAAAGAAATCCAATCTGACACTGATTCTTGACTGACCTTGTGGTTATTATTGCAGATGGATAATGGGGCTAATCTTCATTGCCCAGTGCATGGTGGGCATTGACAATACCATGATATTCCTCTAACTATGCCAGTGAAAAAAAAGGATGGACATCTAAGGCCCCCTGGGGGCATTTATAGGGTAATTGTTGCTGGGACATTACAGCAGGTATATCCAGCCCTGAACTCACTGTTCATCATACTGCAATTTAAAGCAAGGAATTTGGGGCTTGTAAATATATTTATTTATTGGTACATGTCTATCTTTTGAACACATACGAAGTGGGGGGGGCGCATATACTGATTGCTCTCTCTCATTATTAGTGCATACGCTGGACCTTTTAAAAATGAATAAAGTATTTGGCCACCTGAATAGTAGAATCTTTACTTTAGAGAGCAATTATGAGTGCCTTTTTATAATGTTGGCCTTGAGAATAGTTAATTACAGCTTTACAACTTTGATCTGATATTTCTTGTAACTAGTCCCCAGATTTGGTGGAGGGAATCATTTAAGAATGGTAACCCCGAGTCTACTATAATGCGGCCTGCTGTAGTATATATTGAGGTTAAGTTAGAATAATATTTTTTAATTCTCCATTTAGGGCCAATGCAAATGATGAGTTTATTTGGGAAGTTCTTTTAGAATGTAGTCGCCCCCCTCCTTTTTTTCCTCTCCCCCTTGTTTACAGTTTCACACACACACACACACACACACACACATGTATCAATTTTTAATGTGTTTATTGGTGACTAAGGTAAAGTATTTGTCTAATTTGGACTCTCAGCCCTAAGTATTTCATACGAATTCCTGCCGGGAGTCTGAAATGAAGACAAAAGGACGGTAACTTGAGCTATTATGCCATGAGCTCTAATAACTGAGTGTAGGTGAGGACCAGGAGCCTTGATTACTCTGAAATGGGTCTGTAGTGTCCCTTATGGATCAGGCAAAAGGGATTGCCAGTGATCACAGCCAGTGCTGTGGCTGATCACAGAGCAGGCACCAGGAAAGGAGCCATCAGCTCAGTTAGAAGCAAGGACTCTGACACCAGCTGATTTGACTCTGGGCCTCCCCACTACAGCTGTGGGACCTTGGGGAAACCACCTCTCTTGGCTGGGTTCCTCATGGGGAAAAACGATGAATACTGGCTATGCTTAGAACAAAATAGGACACCTCACTCGTTCCAGGAAGGAGGCTCCCCTCAATCGCTCCAGCACGAGTCCCACACCTCCAGTATCCCATCGCTTCTGGACCCTAGGGAAAGCAGCCTCCACCAAGCCTGAAGACTCTTCCGCCCCTAACCGCTCCCAGCGTCTGCTCACGTCTTAACCTTCCCCGGGCCTGATAGGCCACTGGTCCCCCGGGCTGGAGCTGGGGTCTGAGCAGGGGCGAGGCCAGGGACCTCGCACTCCGGCCGACGGCAGAGACCCCGAGGGGGCCAGGGAGAGGCCTGGAAGCGGGCGGAAGGCGGCCGGGTGCACTCGGGGTGCATGCTAATGAGCAGCGCGGGCAGCACTCGCCGCCGCCCGCGCGCACGCAGTGCAGGAGCCGCGCCCCGACCGGGGCACGCGGTGCCACTCAGGCCGGCGGGGGGCGCGCAGCTCGCAGCAGCCGCGCGCCCGGGCCTCTCAAAGCCCCTTTCAGCAGCTCTGCGGGCTCCTCACCGGAGGAGTCTGGAGCGACATAAAAGCGCATTATGAAAATTATAATATCAGCCACAGAGCATGTCCACGGAGGCAGCTCTGCACCTTTGAGGCATTGAGCCTCGTTCAGCTGGGCCGAGGGGGGAAATATCCATTTGAATTCGGCCCCTGAATGGGGGCAGCAGCGGCGGCAACTGCAACAGTGCCTCCTTTATCCAGTGGGCCACTTCTCCTGCTTGCTCATTCCCGGGCTGTTGCACCTTGTCTCCTTTTGGGCAGGGCTGTGGAGCGGGAGGGGCATGGGGAGGACAAGGGAGCAGAAGTGGGGGGCCCTGATTCACAGCCGGGCTAGGACAAGGAGCGTTGTCATTCGGGTCCCCATGAGAATGATAAATGAGGCTTTCTGGGGCCCGAGGAAATTTCTGTTCTGCTGGGGACCGGAGGAGCAGGGGTCAAGGGCTGGGTGCATTTGCCGGAGGCTGGAAGGGAGTGGATTCGGGGGTCATGCCCTATTTTCTTCCCTGTGTGCCAAGCCGGAGCAGCCATTATTAGGGCGTTTTCCCGTCTGAACTCGGATTCCAGCATTTGGAGTTATAGGATGTATGGGGGGAATCCGGGTGCAAGCCACTGGCCTCTGGGCGGGTGCCGCACTCTTCTTGGACTCCAGTGAGGGAGCATACACCTGCAAGCTCATCAGAGACGATGCCGAGGTCCGAGTGGACCAGGCACGAGCGTCTCCTACTAGCCTGCAGGGCGCGCTATTTTGGCGGCGGTCTGACTCTCAGTCAGGCCACAACACGCCAGTCTTTCCCCGGGTTCCCCCCGGACTCTTTCGGGTCCTGAGGCGGAATTCGCACGCTGGGGCCCCAGAGGCGGGTCTGATCCATTAGAGCAGATGAGTTGCCCCACCATTCAGAGCCCTGTCCATTGTCTTGTTAATCACCTTTCATTATGGACTGCTCAGGACCGTCATAAAGCTTTTAATATTAATAAGGCCCCGCGCACCAGCCCCCGCACCGCGGTCCTGAGCGACCCAGCAGACAGCGCAGGTGTCTGCAACCTGTTCAGCCAGCCAGGGCGGGAGTGTCCCGGGGTTAGCGCGCAGCGCCGGTCGTGGGGGAGGCAGGTGGCGCCGGGTTCCAAAACAAGACCGGGAAGAAAAACAAAAAACAAAACAGAAACCCTTGTTGAAACAAAGGGATTTGTTTGGCTCCAATCTTTGCGCCCGAAGACTTTAACTGTAGGGGAGGCGAGAGGTGAGAGCTGGGGGTGGGGAACGAAAGGGGCCGCTTGGGCAGGGATGTGACATTTCCTGTGGTGAAGCCTGCATTGGCTGCTAATAGAGATCTAATTGATGGGTGAAGTCCCATTTCCGCGCGCTCTCCTTTATTGCTCCATCCAGTCTGTTGCAAAATATAACCTTAATCTGATTTAGCAATTCCTCCAGGATTCTGTGCGAGCTTCCAGCCCAGGAAAAAAAAATCGTTATTAAAAAAGTTAAAGTACAGACTTGGATTCGGGTGCGTTGCCTTTTACAAATCTTGCCCCAGCTCCTGCCATTTAGCACTTTCTCTTTTTGTAATCGCTCGGTCTTTTATGATTATTAATACCCGCCGTGCTGGAAGATCAGCGCCATGCGCCTTTGTTGCGGATGCAAATTGCCCGGGACGCGCGAAGGCGCAGGGGGTGCGTGGGCTGCGGGCTCCGGTAGTCCGCCCGCGGGGATTCGCGCCAGGCCAGAGTGGTTTAGGGTTTCCTAATCGCATCCCAACCTAGGATTCCCGCAGAGGCCGCCCGGGGACAGCGTGCCGGGGAGCAGGAGCTATCTGGTGCCAGGTGGGGGCTTGCTGGTGGGAGGGGCCGGGTGAGGATTTGTTTTCATTCTCCCACCTTAGCTTCCCAACAAGGTTTAAAAGTGCGTGCAAGTGCCTGGTGCACAAAACAGTTGTCTGGGGGCAGGAGGTGGTCCAAGGGTATTACTCTGGGTCTCAGGTCGTGCTGTACGAGGATGAAATTTGGCTCTTGTTTATAATATAAACCGGATGTCAAGGTGTCCTAAGGTTATGGCTTCCTTCCTCCTTTCCTCTCCGCCTCTATTCCCTACCCCCAACCCTACCCCTATTTCTCTCCTCTAAGTGAAACGCATAGCCTCCCCCACTCCTAGCTGGTACTAAGAGACTGGTTTTTATTGGAGCAATAACATGTCTGGTTTTTTTTGTTTGTTTGTTTTGTTTTGTTTTGTGGACTTCTTCCTTCTTTCTCCTAGTAGGCTGGGGAAGACCCGTAGGGAAGTACATTTGCATTTGGATACCTGATGTCATCATAGCTATTGTTACAAAAAATATACAACAATAGCGCCTTCCTGAACTTTTCTTTACCAGGTCAGTAAAGTTGTGTAAGAGCAATGATGGGGTTTTTAGCTCATCTATTGCCAGCCCTATGATCTTTGTTAAATTCAATCTTATAGGCTTGGCTTTTTTTCACTTTCCATATGACATTGAAAATAAAATACCTCCTCTAGCTGCTTCCAAAGGATGTTTTGACATAATGTGCGAGAAAACCCCTTGTAATGTGTTTACATATACAAAAAATAATCATTATGAAAACTTAAAGATAGACCTCGGAGTCATTTAGTCAGTAGAAGAGAACTTTGGAAAATTGTAGAAACTTCCTTTCACCAGATATAAAACGGGATTTTGTCTAGGTTACCTGGACAGCATTTCATGATTCATTTGGCCTCAGAAGACCCTAAATTCAGTCTCAGCCTTCTTCCCTGACCATAAGTTTCCCAGACCTTTTTTTTTTTTTTTTTAATAACCAGCTTTTGCATCTGGCAGACTTTTAAAGCGTTCCAGTGAAGCTGTGGTCTCCAATTCCACCAGCAAATAAATGAAGGAACTTAAGTTCCTTAAGAAGGAACACAGAGGAGCACATGCGTGTCAGCTTGGACTGATCATTTCATTTCCCACGTGCAGCTCTAAGAAATCTCCTGGAGCTGCAAGGAGGGTGACACTTGAGCCTCTGGTAGCCACGTAAGTCAGCCTCTGCACCCTCTCCCACATGTTTGTGGGTCTTTTTCATCACTGAGATATGGAGCAGTGGGAAGGAGAGCTCAGGCATTCCCCGGCCCCACCGGCTCTCCGCAGCGCCCTTGATGGGTTTAATGAGGCGGAACACCGTGAAGGGGATGTGAACTGGTCCAAATGATTGATGAAGCCAGGGGCAAAGCCCAGGCGTTTTCAGAGAAAGCCCCATACAGCCCATGATAAAGGCAGGATAGTGGCAGGGCTGGGCTCCTTCAAAAGCTGTGGCCCAAATGCATTGAGAGGAAACAGGGAGGGTAGGTGCTCTGTTGTTACCTAATCAGTTCATGCACTAAGCCACCAGCCAGAGAGAGCAGAGGAGGGCTGCAGAGGAAGTGGGGAGGGTGAAAGGCGAATCTTGGCTCTCTTTCTCTCTTTCTCTCTCTCCCTCTCTCTCACATACACACACACACACACACACACACACACACACACACACACATCCCCCAAGGCTGCCTCTCCTTCTCCCTTAGCAAAGGCTAGATCAGCCTCAGCCTCTGCAGATGTCTGGGTGTTCAGGGTGGGCCCACCGTATTCCCTTCCACATAGAGAAAGGGAGCAAAGAAAGGCCCCTAGAGAGCAAGGCAGAACTGGTCCATTCTTGGCAGGCCTTATTAGTGTTAGGGCACCTCCCAGTTCCCTTCCTAGGTAATTATCAAAGCAGCAGGTTCTAGTCATTGAAAGCAAGGGAAAGAGAGCCAGAAAAGTCCCAAACCCATACAGGAATTGGACTGAAAAAAAAAAAAAAAAAAGAAGTTTTCTATTTCTCTGTTATATTATAAACAACTACAATAAAACAAGATTCGTTAGCTTAGTGTAAAAACAAAACCAATGACTTTTTTTTTCTATACCTTTACTTTCTAAAGGATGGTATCCTATAGCTCTTACAACGAACAAAGCAAGAAGGTAGTAGCCATTTGGCCAGAGTTATTTTTGCGTGTACAATGACTGGAGAAGGAGTAGGTGCAAAATGACAGAAACATGCTCACAGCAGGTGACGCTCTCCAGTTAGGCTGCTTAGGCTCACTAAGAAACTGAGTGAGAGTTCCTTCCTGGGCCTCTAGGGCTGCTGGGCAAACAGTATCTTTTTTTTCCTGCAACACATGTCAATGCATGAGCGCTTATAGGTATGGAAGTGTTAGGGAACGTTTGCACCCAGGTAATAAAAGTTTTGGTTTGGGGAGCCTGGGTGCCTCAGTCAGTTGGGTGTCTGTCTTTGGCTCAGGTCATGATCCCAGGGACCTGCTCAGCGGGGAGTCTTCTTCTCTCTCTGCCCCTCCCCCTTCCCCTGATCATGCTTGAGTGCTCTCCCTCCTCTCTCTCTCTCTGAAATAAATAAATAAATAAATAAAATCTTCACCAAAAGAAAGTTTTGGTTTCTTTTAGGAGGGGCATACTTTTGGCACAGTTGTTCATAGATAACTTCTACCTGTAAGTTTTAGTCACTGACTAGAATTTGTCTTCGACTTCTCCTTTAATGGCTGTAACTATATTTTATTATATTTTATGTTGAAAAGAGAACTCAAAATGGTGCTGGTATCCAGGAAGATTTAAGAGCACTGTAGATGAGATGGGGAGAAAAGCCCCTCAACTTCCATTTTTAAAAGAAACTTGTCTGAACATTCGCCTTCTACTGTAATACAAAGCATTTCTATAATAGGCTAATTTATTGTATGTTCACTACTTATGTCTCTCAAATACAGGTCATTCCTACTTCTTTTGTCCCGGTGCTTTCAACTTAGAAGGTAAATTGCTTATGGTTTAGCACCTTTACATGAGGAAAGGTATTTACAAATTAACCTTTTCTCTGATTGTGAAGCAGTATTTGTATTTTTAAAAGGCTTTTGAATATCTTATTTTAACATTCTTTAGAAAAGAGAATTTTAGGACCAAATTTCCTAACAGTATCCCCAGACTATTCCTTTGAAAACCTTCCTCAATTTATTATGTTAAAGTGAATCCTTTTCTTTCTTTCTTGAGGTCCTAAATATTATATGCTCACAGAAATCTTTTGGGAAGAAGATGAGACCCAGCCTGGAAATTTCAATTTGTCAGAAAGGAGACTGAAGAAAAACCATAGCATCTTAAAAACATCATTGAAGGGGCACCTGGGTGGCTCAGTGGGTTAAGCCTCTGCCTTCGGCTCAGGTCACGGTCTCAGGGTCCTGGCATCGAGCCCCGCATCAGGCTCTCTGCTCAGCGAGGAGCCTGCTTCCCCCTCTCTCTCTGCCTGTCTCTCTGGCCCCTTGTGATCTCTCCCTCTCTCTGTCAAATAAATAAATAAAATCTTAAGAAAAAAACAAACATTGAACTTCAGTCAGGGTCATTGACATAAATTCTTTGTGGCCACATTATTTCTCAAATCAGGTTCTAGAACTGAGACAGTTATCCTTTAATTCAGCTGAACAGACATTTGGTGAGTGTACAAACTTTTCCCTGATAGTAATTTTATACTGACTAGATAGTGTAAAGTGTGCATCCCTATGCACATTGAGAGGAAAAAAGGAAAGATTTTGAGCCCAAACTCTCTGATTCCACTAAGCTGATTTTGTTGATTAAATAATTGCTTAGCTCTCTCACCTTCTTGACTCTGACTCTGACTTCTTGACTCTGAACAAAATAAACTGCAAGTTTTTTGGAATAAAAGTCTATTGTGTATCTCTGGGTCCTTAATAACAAGTAGAAGTATCTAGTATTGTTAAGGATAGAGCAAACTGAGTTTCCCAAAAGTGGGCCTAAATTTCTGACTGAGGGTCCCGGGAGCTCTTAGGGTAAGGAACTCTCACAGCTGTGGTGGGACACCTGTGAGCCATATGCTTACAGAAGTTACTAAAGACAAAGCAGAGTTAATTTTTTATGCAATGATCTTCTAATAGATGTTGGAAATATGTATGCACCTTCAAGGTAGACTTTAATTAGCTGTTATAAGAAAAGACTTTAATTTGCTACTGTAAGAAAAGCTCTTTTTGTCTTTTTTTTTTATCTTTAAGTTCCTACTGTTTAACTGGATTTTATGAAAACTACCAAGTTGGTTTGTGCAGATGAGTGAATCAGCACTTTTGTACCTTAAGTATTAAAAAGTAAAATGATTTTAAAATAGGGAGAAGATATAGGAAAATATCCCAGCATTGATTTAAGTATACATGATTATTTGTATTTAGAAAACGTTTTGTTGTAATCATAGTAAAGATCTTAATGATAAGAATTTCCTGAAAGTGAGTTTTTTTTAAAAACCTCTACCAGACATTGTAAAATATGTCTCTATTTCGTTTCTTCTCCCACTTTAATTCAAGTTTTGTTTTCTCATTAAAAAAGAAAATAGTTGATTATTACCTCCTCATTTACTTTGTTTTAAGGAAGGTCAAGGGGATGAGTCTAAAATTGCATTTAAATTTTGCAGGGGCTGGATTTTTACTTAATTTTCTTTTCATGATAAATATTACTTTATTAGCTTGTCCAAGCATCATTACTAAGGCTATATACATATCTGCATAGCTATTTTTTATGCTTCTAATTTTCCAGGAATATCTTATTAGCTTAAAAGTGCACAGTGAAAAATCTTGCTCCTCCTCTGAAAACTGGCTGGCTGTGGAATAAAAATGATGAAAGTTTTCATGTGCTTAGTCCTCACTGGATCTCTAGGGAAATCTGGAAAGAAATGACAAAATAACTAGCTATAGTGACTGAAAAATTGCATTTGTTCAAATGTAGGATGGGATTTTGTAAACATTGGGATTCACGTAACTATTTATATGACGATAGAGTTTCATAAGCAGGAAGTATTGATGTTTGATATTTACGTGGCTCTAGTTTTGGTACATCCATTTGACAGTAATGCTGGTAGAGTTTTGTTTGTTAGATGAGGTTGGAGAGAGCTGCGTTCATATTCTTTTTATTTTTATTTCTTCCGTCTTCTATGGTAAAAGCTGATCAAACAAAGGATCTCATGGCCTTAATTCAAGTCCAGATTCCTTAGAGCTCTTGATAAAGCTTTACGGTCACTAAGTTAAATACACTAGCAAGAATCTTAGAGTCCACTGCGTTTATCCATTTTGCACATAACAACATTTCTCCCCAGCTTCTGGAATATACTTTCAAGTTAATTTATAAAAAAGGCCAGTCATTAGTCATGTTTTCCAAAGACCTTAGCTATGTCACTGTTTAAATACATCATTCATTCAAACTTGGAAGCTTCACGTTCATAAGATTCCTGTTCCTTGGCCCAGATCAAGCTTGCCCCATATTTTCAAAGGCCCTCCGACTATTTACTGCTTTTGAAGAACAATGTCACTCACAGTCTCATTTTCCAATATTCCAGATATACTTTTTTGAGGCTCTTGATTATATAGTTTTCCCACAGGTCTTTATGAACAACACTGTTTCCCTCATTTTCTCCATAAACTGTGTTCTCAGTAGGTCCTCCCCTATAGATGAAAAATGTTTTCCGTGTATATCCTCAGTCTTTCCTGTGCTTTTCATTATGTATTCTGGCTTAGGAATGTGTCTTTAAAATTTTAAACAGTTCTTTAAGAAAAGTGCCCATTGGGAGGGAATAAAACACATAACAAAGATTAGCTGGGCAGTGTTCAGGGCGCCTTGTTTGCCTGGCTTTTTTTCAGAAGCCACTCCTGTCAGTGGTCAGTTATAATAAAGGAAGAACAAAGTTCCTTGATGTATACTGAAAAAAAGCTGCCTGCAGTTCCTTTCAATTGCTCTGTTGCCCAGGCCGGCCGGCCTCCAGCCAGAAGCCAGCAGGCAAAATTTAACAGCCACGCTTCGAAGTGTTAGTAGCAGCAATCAATGCATCCATAACTCTTAACCCCCTAGATATGGGGCCATCTTTCAATACTATCCCACTGTCGTATACAACATTTGTCTTGTCCCACATTCAACTGATTGTGTCAAACTATGGAGGGAGTATATAATACACATATACAATAGTACAATGAAAGCAATAATCTCCAACCCAGTTTCTTTATTTATTTGAGTGCTATTACAAAGTTTCCTGCAGGAAGCAGAAGCTGGGGAGGCTGCGACATAGTCTAGCCCCGCAGTGGACGGCAAAGGAGTCGAAGCCCTGGAGGGCTGAAGGATAGAACGTAACCACTCCCATTTCAGCCAAGCATTCAGCTTTTCCATTTTTGGGGGAGCCGATCTGGTTTTCCTAAATTCTGGTAGTCCCTACTTATAGTAGGTAGAATCTATATTTTCTTTCCAAGTTACAAAAGTATATTATTCTAATGCATATGTATTAGGGCCAGAAATGCAATAGGTTACATAAACAGTCACTGACTCACCTTGATTTTCAAGTTCTACTGATTCTTCGACCAAACTGAATCCTGTGTACAAAAGTACATCTCATTTTGTTGTAACTAAACCAGATTTACAAAATCATAGTGAGATATTGCCGGCATACTTGCCTTAGAGTTTTTTCAAGTGGATTTTTCTATGTATAAAAGCCCTCAAGAAAGTAAGATGCTTTAGAGAAATGATTGCATTTTTCTTTTGAATATACACCTGCCATAACGAGTGAAATGTCAACAAGTCAATAGCGAGCATTTAATTATTTAGTCACTGGAAAGGCTGATGAGGCATTTAGAGTCCTGAACGACTGGATAAAATAATATTGGGAAGTACTGCACTCAATTTAGAAACATTGCATGAAGCAGAGATTTATTACGTTAAATAATAGCAACGATTTAAAAGCCGTGATAAAACACCCTCGCAATTAGGATTTTTCTAAAACCAGTTCATTTTTTTAGACAATGATTTCATTTTGTGGTTCTACCGCAGTGTTTCTGAGCAACAGGAGCCCACTTTTGCCATAGTGACATTATGAGAAAAATGACAAAGAAAGACATGGGTTTCAGGAGAGTGGTGTTCTCTTGAGCCACCAGAAGAAACGCTTTGTCCAAGAATGTGTGCCAGGGTATGGTTAACGTGGAAAATGACCATCCAGAACAAATAGCATGGGGAGAGTGAGGAGGCTCTTTACCTAGATGCGACAAATAATTCGTAATTCCCATCCGTAACCGAGCCAAGGGAGAGTACTCAGAGCAGAGCTAGGCTCCTTCAGAGTGTGTTTCAAAAGATAACGGATCTTGTAAATATCTTCGCAAAAGTCCATTCTCCTTCAGCAGTCAAACAAGGCTCTTTGTAGCATAGCCACAAAGTACGTGGGGTTTTCAGCCACACTGTAATATTTTTATAGCCCCGCAGTCACCGTCTATTCCATAAACACAAACATCCGCGTACCCAGAAAATAATTGTGGATAATTCAATGTTCAGATTCGATAATGGATGCTCAAATAAATATGAGAATTCCAAGCAAATTTGTGCAAATGAAAAAAGATTTCCTCTGACATAATGGCATGGTGCAAGGCTGTGTGTAATGAGCTGTAATTCGTCTAGAAGAGCATTTTAAAGGGGTTGATCCATCCACTGGAAGGCCGGCAGCCGCTCCAACTCCCGCAGCAGCGAGCCGGCCTGCCTCGTCTCAGAGGAAATTACACCGCAAGCAGGCCAAATTTCTGACAACTTCCATAAATTATTTCAGATTTTCATATTTCAAATTTCATCTGCATTCATCATGTGAGTTTGACTGGGGAAAAATGTCTAGGAGGGGCTCTGCTAGCATTCAGTGCAGCAGTCCCAGGAGCCTGCCCTGGGACTAGATAATTTAATTTCGTTTTGATTAGATTATTCTTGCTGCAGTCTACTGCCAGTCTGAAGTATTGTGCCTTCTCTTCTACTTAACCTTCCTGCCCCGTGCCTGCTCCAGCCCGCATGCAGCTCTCTGTATTGCAGAATATATTTGAACAATCAAAGTTGGGAGTTATTATTTTGCTTCCCATTGTCCGTCCTGATAAAAGCACACATCTTTCATGGGGCTCCCTCTTCCCAGAAATCAGATTACTTCTTTTTTTTAGTTTGTAATATTGTTTACCATTTTCAGTGGAAAGTGCCCTGTAATTTAGGTGGAAAATCTAAAATCATTACTAAATCTTGGGATGATGCAATAGCCTATAAATGAAGATCATCTTTAAAACAACTATAATCATCACTAGGAGATACCCAAGAGACTGAAAACAGGTAAATAATGAATACGCCCATCCATTAAGCTAAAAATCTATTGGAAACAAAAGTTATTTTTCAACCCTTTACCTAATGGTCAATGAAGAAAACCCTCTGTAATCGGTCTTCAAAAGCAGGAGAGTAGAAATTCAGGATACAAACTGTTGTAAACACGCAAAAGCAGGAGCACGATAAACTTAGAAAAAAATACTGGTGCGATATCAAAATAGTCTGGGAAACAGACTCGGTAGGGTTCTTAAAAATTATCTTAAGTCAAATTTGAATACGTGAAATGACGATGAGCCATAAATATAGAGCAGGGATACCTTGAAATACATAATCACCCTTTCCCCCTATTTTTAGAAGATGACTATTTTTATGTAAGATTCAATAACCAAGGGACACCAAAAATGCTTGTCGCTTACTAAGTTAGAGGCAGGATTATTAGAAACATAGATAAATAAACAAAGCTAATGTTGCTCTTTAAGTAATATCTATCACTTCCTTTTATTGAGTTATTTCTTTAAACAATATAAGTTTTTCTGATGCTATGTGTCTGAACTGAGGACTTTCAGTTCTTTATTGTTCTCCATTTTGATGAAAAAAATTGAATTGGGGTCTGTTATATTGAATTTTGTTCAGTAAATATACTGAAATCATATTTTTGTTAGAAACTATCAATAAATCCAGTATAAGAAAAGTAATAAGATACAAATATGAACAGGACCTTTGCAAAGGAAATATTACAAAGAGAGTGCGCCCGGAAAATATATTAGGGAATGTGTTTTTTCCCTTGCGCTAGGAGAAGATGCAGAAAGAAAGACATGAAACTGTGTTATTTTTAATACAGATTCCGTGCTTGAAATAAAAACAATTCTAACCGCTATATCACATGATTCAATGAAATCATTTTCCAGTATTGCAGCTAAAAAAGTACAGTAGGAACACACATCTTTTTTTTTTCTACATCCAGGTAACTTTCTAAAAAGATACCACACTTGATAATTATGACTTCCCAGATCATGAAAATTCTGAATTTTTTGCTGTCCAAGTTCTCTATGCCCACGTGGTATCTAAGTCTCCATTATTTCTTAAAATCGACTTTATAGCATATGTGACAAAATCATTTCTATTCAGAATTCCATTATATTCTGTCAGTAATAGCTTAGGAAAAAGGGTACAAAGATTTAGTAAAATCTAATTTATTATGGATAAATCTCTTGAGGCAATAGATGGTTTTGTTCTCTCTAGTTTTTGGAGATGTTGGAGGTCAAGAGAAAAACAGTGGACATGTTGAATGTTATCCACCACCAACCCCCCCACTTGTTTAATTGAATTAATACTGTGGGAAGGGAAGGACCTTATAAACTGAACTGTCTTGAGGCAACTTCACTCTGTGAAGAGTCATAATTTACTTAGTAATCCTTTGCTTTCCTATGAAATGAGACACGGGGTATTAGTCCCCTGGGGTGCTGGAAGTTGCAGTGGTGTCCTCACTTTTTTTTTTTTTAAGTTTATTTATTTTAAAGTAATCTCTATACCCAACATGGGGCTTGAACTCATGACCCAGAGACCAAGCGTTGCATGTTCTCTCAAATGAGCCAGGCAGGGGCCCCAGTGTCTTCACTTTTATATGGAACAATATAACCTGGAAACAAGCAGCTTAAACCCAGAAAACTTTAATGACATTCACTATTGGGTTAGATCTTTGAACTTGGATATCAGTGGCAGTTGTTAAATCAGTCTCCAATAAATAAAATGTGGAAAGGAAATAAATTGTAATTCAGTATTTGCAGCTTGTCTTAAGGTCCTAAAACTGGTTCTAATAAAATTAAATGTGTGCATTTTTAAAGTTCTATCTAATCACTCTCTTGAAAATCTTTGACTTAATGTTGAAGCCACTGTGCCATTTGGCAACGAGGACTGGCAATTAAGCTTTTTGTACCCAGTATTCAAATTTGAGAATGTCACTTTATTACTTTGATTTTTAATTATGGACCATGTCAGCAGAAAGCCTTTCATTGAGTGCAGTAAAAGAAAAAAAAAAAAAAAAAAAAAAAGAAAGAAAACCAACCTTGTTTCCTGGAAATGGCAGTCAATGAAGAGAAAAGCGGCATTCCTAGAAATGTCTAATTTATGACTGAAGCAACAGCCTCCTGTGAGCCATCACCGAGGTGGTCTTAAACAAGGATGGAGACTTGGGGGAGCAATCATACGGCCCGGGTGCCTTCGGCAGCAGCACAGCGTGGGCTTCTGATGTCCGAGGAAGAGCCTAACCACTTCCAACCTTGTCAGCTGAGCTCTTGAAGTAACGCGGTTAATTAGGTATCTACCGCGCAGAAGGGCTAACTTAACATTTTTGGTAGAGTGATGTTGGGTTGCTCTTATAAAAACTTAGAGCCTCGTTGTGATGGGCCATTGTCCCAAGGTAGGAGCATTCCCGCTTTCAGCTAAAAACTTTAATCTCCCGTCTCCTCCACCCGCCCATAATTTAGATGTTGCTACGTGGCCTACATTGCTTAACTCCAGGGTCCCCATTCATACTACGCGCCCTGGAGTTGCGCTGGGCTCATTTTCATAAAATACAGTGGGGATAGCGCCCCCTAGTGTCGGGGAGCTCAGAGGCTCCTGTGAAAGCCCTGGAGGAGAGAAGACAGAAACGGGAAGAGAGAACAGTTGGGTTCCAATTTCCCTCCCTCCAGAGCAGCTCCAAACTTTCTCTTCCACTCCATGCGGACTTTCCCAATGTGGAGAGCTACTTGCTACCCGTCCAGATCTGCCTAGACGAGGGAGAGGGAGCATGGGAGATGATCTCTCATTCCCACCTCTCGCATGTTCTCAGAGAACCTTAGGTTGCTAAATTAAGGCATTTCTTCATGTGTCCGAGTAGAAGCATTGCTTGGAAATGAGCCCCAGAAGACAAATGGACCCCAAAGTATCCTCTTGAGAATCAAAAAGAGGCTTTCTCACCTTCAGGGAGACATGTTTAGGCCAGAAAAACCTGGTTCCTCTCATGGAGGTCTGGACTCCTGGTGGAATTAGCTCATTATTCGAAAAGATTGTTACCTAAGGAAATGTGACAACTGGCCTGAACCGGGAATCCATTAGGACTAAACCTCTAGCTGAGAAAAGAGGCCAAAAGGCCAACAGTCTGGGAGGCAGATGAGAAGAATCTGCCTTCTTGGGATTTACTTTCCTCATCTGTAAAATGGTGACTGGATGAGACTATGTCTTGAGTTGTGAAATGTATTGAAAGTAATGTGAAATAAATAATAGCCCAAGTGTAGGAGTTTGTGAATTCTAATTTTCCTTTCACCTTAAGTTAGAGCAGTTTTGCATTCGTGTACTCTTGATGGTGCTTTCTGGAATGGTAGAGACATCATAATGAATTGCAGCCGATGTCCTGGGAAGATAAGTGTGTCAGCCGTGAGAGTATCGTCTGCTGAGAAGATGGTGTTATGAACACAGTTGATATCTGATAAACCAGAAGACCTCTAAGGCATCTTCCTCCAGTGTGTGACATCAGTGTTACAGTCAGTGGCCACAGATCGGTTCCTAGACACACCTGTAAATTAGGTAACTCCCTCTTGGGTATTTCCCTGCTCTTTGCTTTTTTGGCATTTCACCTGCCCTTTGCATGTACCTTGATGCCTTCCCTTCTGTCACTATCCTCAGCCTGCACTTGCCTTAGCTCCTTCCTTTCCTCAAAATGAAACTGACTTCTTGCCTGTGGTGTATCCCAGGCCAGTTTTGTAAGGGGTAGTTCCCATAAGCTTGGTAGTGCTCAAGATTATTTTGGATAGTCCTTGTGCAAGCATTTGACAGGTAATATAGTTAAGTACTTATTTTAAGCTGTATTAGAAGCTTAATTTCTATATGACAGTGGTGAATCTGGAATATTATGGCTCAGGGTGAAGTTAAAGCAGGAATATGCATTTCCTAGAAAAAAGTCAATTTAAATAAAATATTGAGTATATAATAGTATAATGATATCCCACAACGTGGAAGAAATCATGAAGGTGATATATCAAGGACTGAAGTTGGGAAAACATGTGAATAGGGGTTTTTTTTGTTGTTGTTGTTTTGTGGTTTTTTTTTTTTGCCAAAGAAATAGAAAAATTTTTAGTAAGCTTTATTTGCACCCCGAGTAACAGTGAAGAGCAAAATAACAGTGGCCTTAAGTGAAAGAAATGGAAACCCCAATAATATTCTGGATATTCTATTTACCTTCGTGTGACAATTCCAGTGTTGCTGTCTGTTGTGTCTGCTAGCTTTTGCTCATGGTGTCTTCAACTTGCGTGTTCTGTGATTGTTTTTCTTTTCCTTTCCTTTATTCTCTTTCTTTTCTTTTCTTTTTTTCTTCCTGTTTACTGGGAGCACTTACTCCTTTGGTAATTCCTTGGAAATTTCCTTGAGGATGTTGTGCAGGATGACTGTTTCCTTTTTTTCCCCTTGGTTCCTTGGATGAACTGCTCCTTCAGAATACTTTAAACTAACTTCTGGGCTTAAGGTTTTTGTTTTGTTTTGTTTTAACATTTTATGTATTTATTTGACACACAGAGAGAGACAGAGAGAGAGCACAGAGGGAGAAGAAGGCAGAGGGGGAGAGAGAAGCAGACTCCCTGCTGAGCAGGGAGCCTGATTCAGGACTCAATCCCAAGACACTGAGACCCTGACCTGAGCCAAACGCAGACTGATGATTGAGCCACCTAGGCTCCCCTGAGCTTGAGGTTTTTCAGACCTCTAAGGTAATGTAAATTTGAGCTCCAAACCAGCTTTTGGTTATGAATGATGGAGGGAGGTGGGTAGGGGGGCAGATTTCTTCTTAACCCCCTCCACTCAGTGCCAGGTTTCACAAAAGGCAGTTTTCTCCCTATTCTTTTCTGGAATAAGTTTGTTTCTAGTTTCCTTTCACTTGGGCACTTTGTCTCTCACCCCCCAGGTCTCATCAGGCCGTGAATTTCCAAGCCACAAATCCTGTGGGCTCAGCAAATTCTTCCCGGGGGAAGTTCAAGACCCTAAGTACTTCTGAATTCCTGCCTTATTAGTTAATTTTGGCCTCTGAATATTCCTTCCTTATTTTACTTATTGATATATTTAAAATAAAAAAAATACTTTATAAAAGAATGCTCAGGGCGCCTGGGTGGCTCAGTTGGTTAAGCAGCTGCCTTCAGCTCAGGTCATGATCCTGGAGTCCCGGGATTGAGTCCCGCATCCGGCTCTCAGCTCCACGGGGAGTCTGCTTCTCCCTCTGACCTTCTCCCCTCCCCTCTCATTCTCTCTCTCACTCTCTCTCTCTCTCTCTGAAATAAATAAATAAAAATCTTTAAAAAATTAAAAAAAAAAAAGAATGCTCACAGGTGGTCAGGGAAAATGTAAATTGGTACAACCACTTTGGAAAACTCTTTAGCAGTGTGGACTAAGGCTAAAACCCATGTGCATCTTATGACCCAACAGCTGCATTTTTAGATATGTACCCGACAGAAATACGGATGCAAATCCTCCAAAACACTTGTAAGAGTGCTCATTGCTGTCTTCTCCATAATAGCCTTAAGCTAGGAAGTACACAACTTCTCATCAATGGGACACTGGCCAAATCAATGGGCATGTTTATCTTCTGTTTGGTATGTATCTCCCTGTACAGAGTTTGGGAATGAACCGATTACAGGCAATAACATGCACGTGTCTCACAAGCATAATGAAACAATCTAGATGCAAAAGAGAACCTACGGTGTGATTTCACATGTAGGAGAGTTCAAAATCAGCAAATTAAGCTATGCTGTTGGAGGTCACGGTGGTGGTTACTCTTGGAGGATTAGTAACTGGAAGGGATCACAAGAAAAGTGTCTTCGATGCTGACAAATTAGTTATTACTCTGGCTGCCGGTTCCATAGATCTGTTCAGTTTGTGAAAATTCATTGATCCATACACCTAAGATATTTGCGTGTTTCTGAAGACATAGTATACTTTTCTAGACAGGATAAACACTTTAGGGATCATTTTGAATTCTTTCTAGTGGGAAGAATGGTCAGACACATGCTTTGCCATCCTGCAGGCAATGAGACAGTGTCTGTCCGGCTTGCCATTGTGTCTCCAGCACCTAGTACAACCGTAGACCCATAGTTAGCGCTCAATAAATATTTGTAGAAGTCACATAATTGGATCTCATTTTTAAGAATTATTTACTTATTTATTTCCAAAGATTTATTTATTTATCTTAGAGAGAGGGAGGAGAGGCAGAGGGAGAGGAAGAGAGAAGGAGAGAGGCAGATTCCCCACTGAGTGGGGAACCTGATGGGGGGCTCAATCTCAGGACCCTGAGATCATGACAGGAGCCGAAATCGAGAGTGGGCTGCTCAACAGACTGAGCCACCTGGGCACCCCTGGAGTTTAGTTATTTAAAACACATAATTATCACTTGACAAAAAAACAAAAAACAAAACACAAGAATAACTAATACATGCCTTTAGAAATACAATGGCTTATTCTAAAAAATGTGGACTGAACAGATTATACTTCTTTATTCCCTCTCAGAAAACTATGGGATAAGTGAGGAAGGCTCAAGTCATTTCTCAATTTAAAAGAGAACAGAATGCTCCTCCGACTGGGTATGGATGAAAGGAATTCTTAAGTAAGTTCTTTTTATTTTGGATGTTTTGCCCTTTGAGATGTCAATTCCTTGAACAAAGAGTAAAAGTAATTTCTCTAATGGGAAGAAACGGAAAAAATGAGTCTTTAGGAAAGTTCAAATTATATTTAGCCATGAAGGACATTTACTTGAGGAAGTTAAAGCTTGTAACAGAAAATGTTATAGCTCTGCAGGAAAATCTCAGTAAGTAGCTGTGTGACCTTGACCAAGCCTCCCATCCTCTCTGTTTCCAGTTTTCTTATTTGTAAAATGAAGAACAAGCACTAGGTTTCTTTCAAAACTAAACTTCTATAATTGTGCAACCTCATCTTATTGTGGGAAACATTGGCTCAAATTGTTTCAAAAATATGAATTATAAATCATTAAAAGGGAAAGGTGGTTTTGTTAACTTCAAAGTAACAAAATATGATATGATTTCCGGTAAATTTTATGTTGCTAAATAGAGGCCTTTTAAAGGGGCTTGATTAAAGATTAAAGAGGATTTGTAACTAGAATATTAATTTTTTTAAAGATTTTATTTATTTATTTGAGAGAGAACGCGTGTACACAGGAGCACACAAGGGTGGGGGAGGGCAGAGGGGGAAACAGACCCCCTGCTGAGCAGGGAGCCGGCCTCTCCAGGGGCTCAATCCTAGGACCCTGAGATCATGACCTGAGCTGAAGGCAGATGCTTAACCGACTGAGCCACCCGGGCACCCCTAGAATATTATTTGTTTAAATTTTCCTCAGGGGGCACCTGAGTGGCTCAGTTGGTTAAGCGGCTGCCTTCAGCTCAGGTCATGATCACAGGGTCCTGGGCTCTCCGAGCCCCATGTTGGGCTCCCTGCTCTGTGGGGAGTCTGCTTCTCCCTCTCCCTTTGCCCCTCCCCACCTCATGCGCGCGCGCGCTCTCTCTCTCTCTCTCTCAAATAAATAAATAAACTCTTTTAAAAAAATAAATTTTCCTCAGCATTTTGGTGAGTGTGTCATGGCAGAGACGGCTAGCTGCCCACTGAGCCGGTTTCCTCTTCCTGGGCACATAGCTAGACTCTGCCTCCGGCCTCCTTCACAGTGAGGCAGGGTCATACGTGCTCTGGCTGATGGCTCAATAGCAGAAGTGATCCACACTGCTTCTAGGCCTGGCCCCGTGAGCAACTTGTATCCACAATGCTCTAGGCTCTTCCCCTCCCTCTGAAGCCTCATAACCTTGGAAGCCACACGTTCACCATAACGGGGCCACAAGCTGAAGGGATTCTGGCCCTGAGTTATCACTTGGAGGAAAGCTGCTGAACAATCAGAAACACCTGTTTTGTTCTTCCCACGAGCAGGAAATAAATATCTGTCATGTCTGATTGATTATATAGTCTGAGCTTGCAACTATTAATGTACATTTAACTAAACAAATGAGAAGCTGCAGATTGATAAGAATATTATTTCTCGGTTTATAAAAATTCATTGAGCTGTACACTCACAATATCTGAGTTTTTTTCTGAATGAATATACTTTTCTACAAGGGGAAAAACTTACTGTTCAATTTCTGACGCTCGCAAGCAAAACAATAAGAAAACGGCATTTATATTTCTATAAAGAACAGATTTTCTAACAAGATAAAGTATTGCCCTCCTAATGTTCTCCAGGAACAGGACCAGTGGTTGTAATATTGGCATTAGGGAGACAGCAGAGTCTGGGGGAAAGGCCCGGGACTTTGGATTCAATTAGGGTGAGTTCAAGTCCTAGTTTTATCATCCAGTGCCTCAATTTTCTCATCTCTAAAATGGAGCTAACAGTATGTACTTTGTTAGACTGTTGTTAGTAAAACATATATGTGGGTGGTTCAGTCGGTTAAGTGTCTGCCTTCAGCTCAGATCATGAACCCTGGGTCCTGGAATCGAGTGCTGCACTGGGTTCTCTGCTCAGTGGGGAGGCTGCTTCTCCCTCTGGCTGCTTGTCTCTCTGTTGTGCTCTCTTTCTCTTTGACAAATACATAAAATCTTAAAAAAAAACAAACAAACCCAACCAAACAAAAAAACATGGCTAAAAATGTGAAGTTGAGGTTGGGTTGCTTAGAGCTGAATTCTGGCTCTGCCATGTAACACTAGGTTGGGTGAGATATTTAAATTCTCTGGGCTTCAGTTTCTTCATCTGAAAGGTGGGGACAATGGGACATACGTTGGAGAGTTAATGTGAGAACAAAATGAGTTAATACAGGCAACGTGCTCATGGCAGGGCCTGCCACAAAATATGTATGTAAATGTTTATTTTATTGTTAGTGTTGCAAGGATTAACTAGAATATGGACAAAAATTTCCCCTCATTTTGTAGACATTCATTAAATGCAATAATGCATTATTTAAAGATGTTTGGTAATACTTGTTTATAGATAAAAATGATACTAGTTTAGTTTGACACTTCCCACATGATATCCTATCATCCAGAAATTTCATTTTAACCCATTTCGGTTTATCCAATATGTGCTGGTCTGATGTGAAATAATTTGATTCTATTATTTAACAGGTTATTGCATTGAGAAAAAATAAAGCATATAGAAAGAAACCTGCCTTCTCCATGACCAAGAGTTGGGCATGTATATGTCATGTTTCCCTCCTCATCTTTAGAGATACACCAAGCCCCATGCACTAAATTCTTATGATTAAGGTCAGAGATGCTTGTCCCCTTAGCTGGGAATGATTTGATAGAATCATCCTTCTGCTAGGCCAGACTATCCTTTTTGATTATGTCCTTTATCAGTAAAACATTTTTAAGCATGCACTCTCAAAATTATATATAAACGATATATACTTAGTATTCATATGAAAGTTTATGTACTTATAAACTATATACTACTCTTCTGACATAGTATTAAATTACAATACATACTAGGGGAAGAGAGGAAGACAAACCATAAGAGACTATTAATCCCAGGAAACAAACTAAGGGTTGCTGGAGAGGGGGGCGGGAGGGATGGGATGGCTGAGTGATGGGCATTGGGGAGGGTATATGCTATGAGGAGTGCCATGAATGGTGTAAGACTAATGAATCACAGACCTGTATCTCTGAGACAAATAATACATTATATGTTAATAAAAATAAATAAATTATAAAAAAATAAAAGGAAAAAATTACAATACATACACAAAAGTAAAAATTTTAGCATGACGAAATAAAGGAGATTACTTATAGTACAAGATACATGTGATGGCTTCATAGAATTAGTAATCATAGAATCTCAAGTCTCAATATATACTTAGGATGAGGGTCAGTGTTAATGAGAGTGTATGTTAATCTATATTTAAAATAGGATATTTCTTGGGGCACCTGGGTGGCTTAGTCAGTTAAGCATCTGCCTTTGGCTCAGGTCATGATCTCAGGGTCCTGGGATGGAGCCCTGTGTTGGGCTCCCTGTTCAGCTGGGAGTCTGCAGTCTGCTTGTCCTTCTCCCTCTGCATCTTCCCACCACCCGTGCTGTCTCTCCCTTTCAAATAAATGAAAAAAAAAAAAAACACCTTATTAAAAAGTAATAAGATAAAATGAAATAGGATATTTCTTGGGGTGCCTGGGTGGTTTGGTCTGTTGAGGATCTGACTAGATTTTGGCTCAGGTCATGATCCCAGGATGGCAATTGAGACCCACTTTGGGCCTCTGCGCTCAGGAGAGAGTCTTCTTGAGATTCTCTCACCCTCTCTCTTTGTCCCTCCCCCCACCACGTGTGCACACACATGTACTCTCCCTCTGGAATAAATAAATGATCTTTTAAAAAAGTAAGGTATTGTTTGATAATTTTAAAATTGTTTTTGTTTAACTGACTTACATCAGGCCTGAGTAGATCTTTTTTTTTTTTTTAAACTGGGCATGGAGCCCAATGTGGGGGTTGAACTCAGGACCCCAAGATCAAGACCTAAGCCAAGATCAAGAATCAGGTGCTTAACTGACTGAGCCACCCAGGTGCCCCTGAGTAGATCATCTTAAAAAAACGCAAACAAGGGGCGCCTGGGTGGCTCAGTGAGTTAAAGCCTCTAATTTCAGCTCAGGTCGTGATCCCAGGGTCCCGGGATCGAGCCCTGCATTGGGTTCTCTGCTCAGCAGGCAGCCTGTTTCTTCCTCTCTCTCTGCCTGCCTCTCTGTCTACTTGTGATCTCTGTCAAATAAATAAATAAAATCTTTAAAAAAAAAACACAAACAAAAACAGAAACACAGCACCTCATGCTATAGTTGGAGAGCCTTTCTAGGGGCAGAAATAGAGTGAATGCTGCCATTTCCAAATTGTTTGTGCCTGATTCGTTAGTGTTCTCTATAGTTAGTGATTTCTCCCTTTCAGGTACATTCCCATATTTCTAGTTTTGCCAAAACTAGAAAATTTTATCCATAGTCCATTAAACTGGGCATACTGTAGATTGCAGTATGCTTCAATAGGCCACCAGCAAACAATCTTGGGAAGAACTCTGCGAATGCTCCTGTCCTTTCCCTGGGAGAGACCTATTAAACATGAGAATCTCCGACAGGGGGACCAAATAAAGGCAGCGATGCCAATCCATATTTTATATGTTACTTAAGTTAAATTTCTGGCTTTTAAAGCTAAAAAATGTAAGTACGGACAGAAGTTGTTATATTTTCTTCTCGCATATCCAAAGGACCATAGGAGGTCCTCACCTCAGATTGGTCTGCATGGGGTGTAGACTGCCCTGATTCATTCTCTTGCAATACCCAGGCTAGGAAAGTAGTTGAATAGTTTCCTTCTGTGTCAGAGAATATTATCCTTCCATCTTTGGTGGATCTGAAGAAGGTTTCCTTCTTAATGGGTGAGAGAATTTTACATTCTGTGGTATAATACTTGTAGTTGACACCCTACAATGGAGTAGGAGAAAACTGAGCAAAGAAGTAGGAGAAAACTGAGCTCCAGGATTAAAAACTGACCCAGGGAGGCTGGTGAACACAGTGACCAAGAGCCTGGCCCTGGCCTTGAGTCCAAACTTGATCCAGGTCCTGGCTCTCTAATGCTTATAACTGTGTGACTTGAGGTAAGTTAATCCATCTTAACTTCAATTTCCCCATCCAAAAAAAAGTGGTACTATCTACTGCATTAGTTAGGATACATGACAGGTTGCTCTGTGTGTGTGTATGACAGAGACAGAGAGCGAGAGCTCAAACTACAGTGGCCTAACACATACAATTTTATTCCTTTTTCATGCTAAATTTCATGTACGCTGAGTTCCGAACTCATGAGCAAAGTTTCTGTTGTTGCTATTATGTCTCATTGGAACCAGAGGAAGGTGGAAAAGAAAAAAGGAAGGCACACTGCTTCTCTTCCAAGAGCGTGAGTTGGAGGTCGTTTAAATCCCATTGGCCAAACCTTAGCGGCACAGTCACAACCAACTGCAAAGCAGCATGGGAAATGTAGTATTTGCTGGTGGCCATGGGCCTAGCTCCAGTTTTCTAACTACTAACGGAAGTCAGGAAAAATGGTAATTGGGGCACAGCTAGCTGTCTCTGGGAGACCTGTCTCTCAGGATAGTTGTGCGGATTAAATAACATCATCTACCACAGACATGGTCTTATGGCTAAGCAACAAACCCGGAGATCGCTATTATTATCAATCTTTGAGTCTTTCGTTTTCTCTTAAGCAAAATGAATATTGATTGATTGCTCCATTCTGTAAATAGCATTGAGTACTGAGCTTGTGTCAAGAGTGTCCTGCCTATCTCATGATTAGTAAGGGTGGAAACGCTAGTGACATAAGTGGATGGGCTTTAAAAATATGTATGTATATGTGTGTGTGTGTGTGTACTTATGTATTTATATTTATATATACACTTATTATTGTTACTCCTTTGCAAGGAATCATTCATCTTTCATGTTAGGATTTTCTATCTTTTTTTTTTTTTAAGATTTTTATTTATTTATTTGACAGATCACAAGTAGGCAGAGAGGCAGGCAGAGAGAGGGAGAAGTAGGCTCCCTGCTGAGCAGAGAGCCCCATGCGGGGCTTGATCCCAGGACCCTGAGATCATGAACCGAGCCGAAGGCAGAGGCTTTAATCCACTGAGCCACCCAGGTGCCCCTCTTTTTTTTTTTTTTTAAAGATTTATTTATTTCAGAAAGAGAGAGTGCACATGAACAGGAGGAGGGGCAGAGGATGAGGTGGAAGAAGACAGGCAGACTCCCTGCTGAGTGGGGTTCGATCCTAGGACCCAGAGATCATGACCCTCATGAGCAGAAATCCAGAGTCGGATGCTTAACTACCCAGGTGCTCCTCATGTTGGGATTTTCTGAAGGCCTCGTATCACAAATGGAGAAAAGACAAAAAGAGAGGTTCTACTATTTTTACCAAGGGTATGAAAAATAAAATACCAGGAAATAGGCTGATGATGGGGAGGGCTCATGGAGCTCATGGGCTCATGGGGACATGCAATAGAGCCAGACGGAGAAGCCCTGGATTGAGGATCTGAGCAGACCTCCTGCATTAGTCAGCTTGTGTTTCGATAACTCACAAGTCCGTGTTTTATAAACAGGTCTTTTTCTCCCACATCTATTGGGTGGCGATAGTTCTGCCTGGTTCTGTCAGGCTCTTCTCGGTTTTGTTCATGTCTATTTTTTTTTAAAGATTTTATTTATTTATTTGTCAGAGAGAGAGAGAGAGAGAGAGCGCACAAGCAGGAGGAGTGGCAGGCAGGGGGAGAAGCAGGCTTCCCTGCTGAGCGAGGAGCCCGATGCTGAACTCGATCCCAGGACCCAGGAATTATGACCTGAGCTGAAGGCAGACGCTTAACTGACAGAGCCATGCGGGCATCCCTCATGTCTTTTCATTCTAATGCTTCTGTCTAGGGCATGTTATGGGGGTGGATGGCAGGTGCTTAAGAGGTCAAGCTATATAATGCAAGTGCATTTGGAGCTTCTATGTGTTTTCTCCCAGCTTCGTTGAGATATAATTTACACATAACATTATATAAGTTCAAGGTACACAATGTGTTGATTTGATGCGTGTATATTGCAGAACAATGATTCCCATATCACGGTAGCATCAGCTAACATCTCCGTCCCATCTCACTGTTATGGTCTCTTTTTTGTGGTGAGACCATTTAAGCTCTACTCTCTTAGCAACATTCAAGTACATGACACGGTATTGTTAGCTGCCATCACCACTATATGTTAGATGCCCAAATCAGTTAATCTGATAACTGGAAGTTTGACCTTTTAAGATCCCATATAAGTCCTATCATACAGTATCCGTCTTTCTGTGTCTGACTTCTCTCACCTAGCAAAATGCCCTCAAGGTTCATCCAAGTTGTTGTAAATGATTTCCTTCTTTCTCCTGACTGAGCAATATTCCACTTTGTGTGTGTGTGTGTGTGTGTGTGTGTGTGTGTACACCCACATTTCTTGATCCATTTATCCACTGACGGACACTTACATTGTTTCCATATCTGGGCTGTTGTGAGTGATGCGGCAGCAAACATAGGAGAGCAGATATCTCTAGGAGTTTGGAGCCCCTATTTGGACATGGCATATCCACTCATATTTTATTGGCTAAAGCAAGTCATATGTCCAAATGCAAAGTTAACAGTAGAGAGAAGTATTTTCCCTCTTATGAGAAAGCTTTGCGAGGGTAGGAAAGGAGTAAAGAACAGTGCACAAGTAATATGGCCTACAGCACCTGAGTTTGAATTCTTAACTGGCTGATGTGACCAAGGGGCAAGGCCCTTAGCCTTCTGGAGCCTCATCCACAAATAGGGATTTGAGAGCCCGCGTGACTGCATTTGTCACATAAGAGAAACCCTGTACAGCAGTTTCCCGGTGGGATGTCACAAATGGATTATACGGGTGGCATGATATTGTATTTTTCAGACCACAGACCAGTTGGGGGAGGCCTGGACCTTCCAGATCCTCAGCCCATGACTTCCGGCCGCAAAGAGCTTGCCTGTGTGCTGGCTGCCGGAATAGTATTTTCTGCGAGTCATGATATGAAAAATGTGAGGAAGCCCTGGAAAGAAAAGCTCCCAAATGGTGCCTGGCTCTTGGTTAAGTTTTAAGCCAGGGCCACTGTCATTACTGGTAGAGGGAGAGGAGACTGGGGAATCCCACAGTTTGGGTGGAAATGAAGGCATCGGTGGGAATCACTGACAGAAGCGAATCCCCGCCCCCCCAAAGCAGCTTCAAAAAACTCCACTGGATGCTTTGCTGGTTTCCTCTCTGTGACCCTATAGGGGTCATAACCCCTCCTCCCCCACCCCGGCAATTTGAGAAATCCTGGGAAAGAGGATGCAAAGACAATGTCCAGAGCCCACGCTCTGTGTGCCCAGAGTTGAAAGTTGAGTCTAAAAATATGTCTCGCTATAGAACACCAATTGTGGCTGTTTCTATAGGCATTCCGCAGCTTATTACAAATGTCCCCTAAAAGAAATTCCTGGAATTGTGTTCGTCTGTGAGTTGCTGGGAAGACACAGCGCCATTCTTGGTCTGGCAACTGGTCAAGGCGGACTTGCAGGGGTTTGAGGTGGGAGCTCCTCGCTGCTGCTCTGCAGCCTGAGATGATGAGGCCAACCAACGCTCTGGGTCTCTCTCCATCGAAATCTATCCTGGCTGCTGAGATTTGTCTTTTCTCACTACCGCAGACGCGAGCATTCTCAGTGTAGACCAAAAACCCAGGGCAACAGCATGAGTCATTTGTCGATGTTGCTAGTTCCCCTCCCCCACAACCCCCCAAAATGTCCCTAGCCCTTAGGCTACTTATACAGCTAGACAAAGCCTGTCCCCATTGCTCACGGCAGAATTTTTCTCTTATTTTACTCTGGTATTTCTCTGCTACCCAGCATTGGTATGGTCAGGGCCCGGTATCCTAAAACAAATGGAAGAGCTGAGATTAACATGGGGAAATGAAGTTTTTAAACTAGGAGAGTTGCATCCAATTTTCACATCCTTTCGAAATCAGAGCTTTACCACATAAAGTGATTTCCATAGAATGACCAACCATTGGTTTGCTGGGCATGGATTTAACCTTCTTCTATTGTTAACTTCAACAGACATTTATTGAAAGGCTTTTATGTGTGAGATGCTGAAGACACAGCAATACATAAGGCATATTTTCTGGCCCCAAGGAGCTTACATAGTGGGAGGAGCCGGTTAAATCAACACAATTCTGAATTTCCCAGTGTCAACAACGACTTTAATATCTTGTACTGAGTAGGAAAAAAAAAAACACATAAAATTCTCTGGTAATTAAACAGTACTTAGATACACATTTTTGTTTCAAAGATTTTTATTTATTTGACAGAGAGAGAGATCACAAGTAGGCAGAGAGGCAGGCAGAGAGAGAGGGAGAAGCAGGCTCCCCGCTGAGCAGAGAGCCCGATGTGGGGCTCAATCCCAGGACCCTGGGATCATAACCTGAGCTGAAGGCAGAGGCTTTAACCCACTGAGCCACCCAGGCGCCCCTGGGTACACATTTAAAAGTGTTGGTAACTAGGTAAATCCCTCTCTCCGAGTTCATGATTTATAATGAGAGTCTCCTGTTACCTCTCTGGAGAGGAAGAAAAAGCAGTCAGCATTGTTATGAAGGAAACAGGGAAAGGGACGTCCTCAGACCCGCTGCTAGGGCTGAGAGGGACCTAAATTGGTCAGGCTTTCAGGAATGTCAATCTGGTGATGTGTAAATGCCCGACAATGGGAGATTCTTTAAGTTGTGGAACATTCCACAAGGGAATACTATGTGAACCATAAAAATGGTGCTCCAGATAAATCATGAAATGGAATATGTTGTTGAGTCAGAGACATGCAAAACAGTAGACACAGTATAATTTCAATGGTGTAAGTATTTATATGCATAGACAAAACTTGGCAAACAGCATTGTGGCTTTGTTAAAGGTGGTTATTTCTGAGTCTTGAGATTACAAGTGATTTTTAATTTGGAAAGTGCTTTTCAGCACTTTTTGAATTTCCTACAAAGACCATGTATTACTCTCATAATCAGAGGTGGTGGGGGAGGCTTTGGGATTTTGGTTGGTTTTGTGTTTTGAGAAATAAAAGAAGTCTGGATCAGGTCATGTTTGCTCCAGACCTTGGAGTGGGGGCACAGAGGTGTGTGTGTGTGTATGTGTGTGTGTGTGTGTTTGTATAATTCCAAGTAAAAATATTTACATTATGTGGCAGAATTAAAAACAGAAGCTTGGTAGCTGTTGGGATTTCTATTCATGTAGACTTTTCCAACTAGGCCTGTTGAGGAGACAGCTTCAATTCTTTTTATTTGTGTAAGCACTGAAATGAAAGGAAATTTAGCACACTCTCAGAGAGAAGATGAGCTCAGTGCTTCTAGACAAATCATGCTGTCTTTGGTGATTTTTCATTGGAAATCTGAAGAGAAGGCTGGGAGAATTGTTTACTGGGCTGGTGTTAGAGTTAGCTCATGGCTTTCCCTCACGTTATTGAATTTATGGAGTTCAAGAAAGCTGATCTTTAATCTCAGATTCCAAATAAGCTTGATTGTTTTAAATACTGTTTTTTTAAAAATTCATTATATATTTTATGAAATTGACACACTACCTACTGCATTAATGAGGCACCTTCATTATATATTTTAAACATACTTGAAAAAAACAGAAAATTATGGAAAGAGCACCAGTCTTCCATATTGCCTTATTTTCTTCAGATCCACACCCCAGTATAAGTATTATAGATACAACTGAAGCTATCTTTGAACCCCCACCCAATTCTACTTCCCCACCTTCCTCGTTAGAGGTAACTACCCTAGTGATTTCAATGGTTATCATTCCCATGTTATGTGTAGCAATTTTTCTACATATTTTGCATCTGTAAACATTCAAACTTTTTCCCAAGTTTTTTCTCAACTCTTTTGAGGGGTACTTTTTCTAAATTTCTTCAATTTGCTTTTCTTTTTTGGTTGTTGTTTCTGAGATTTATCCCTTTTGGTAGATGTCATTGTAATTTATTCCTTTTGGCGGCTGTCTAATAGTCCAGTGTATGAATATACCACAATGTATTTATCCTTTCTTCCATTGAAGGACTCTTACTTAGGTTGTTTGCAATTTTGTTTCTGATTTTGCTGTTTCCATCAATGCTGCAATGAACTTTGGTGAACTGGTAACCTAGTCTAGGGGGTAAACCCACAAGTGGGATTGCTGGGTCATGGACTCAGTGCATCTTCAGCCTAACTTGCTATAGCCAATGGCTCTTCCAGGTGGTCTTACCAGTCTATGGTTCTACCCTGAAGGTGTGAGTGTTCTTACAAATCTTTGTGCTGGTCGGTCATTCTTTAAATTTTAGCTGATCTGAAGGGCATGGCATGGTTTCACATTGTTGTTTAATCTGATGTTCCTAATTAATACTGAGGTTGACCCTCTTTCTATATGTTTATTGGCTACTGAGATTTCTTTTTCTGTTAGTGTCATTTTTAGATTCTTTGGTTACTTTCTTGGGGAGTTGTTAGTCTTTTTCTTCTTGGTTTATTCTCATCTTAGCTTTAAATAAATAAGAAAAAGAAATCCATCCATCCATTCATTTAAAATACGTTTTGAGTGAAAACTGGGTGCTAGATACTATGAAAGGAACATGAAAAATGCATAGTCTCTTACATACAAATGTTTGATTTATACTATTTTTGGTGATATGACGAGAAAGCTTTTTTAACCTTCCATAAGTGTTGTATTAGAATGAACCTTGGCTTCATTTACATTATTTGTTCTTAAGGTTTATAGCAGACTATTCCTAATAATAATACAAAATTATGTGGTTACAATTATTGCTGTGTTGCCCCTTAATCGTCAAAATGAAGCACACATTCTAGAGTCTTGAATCATAAAATAAAGGAAGATGGCCATGCTCCCCCAAGGTTATCTTATACTCATTATGCAGCAGCACATGTGGATGGTCAGGGGTACACAGAGAATGACTAATGCATTAATAAGGCTTACATGTACCTCCTACCCCCCTATAATTGCATTCCTTTCATTAGCTTTTACCCAGCTGGTCTGAGTTGCACAAACAAAATATTGTGTAAGATCAGCCCATTGATGGTAAATTTGGAACAATTTTTGTAAAACTCTTGCCAAGTTACATAGTGACCCCAGGGTCTTTAAACCAGCCAAAAAAATGTTAAGCAAAAGCTGAATTAAATCTATTATCACAAATTTGTGCCCCATAATCTGATGAGACTTCCAGATGTCCAGCCTGAGACCATCTGCTGAATGTCTGTGGGCACACACTCCCGAAACATGTGCATGGATAAGAGTAACAGATCGAGGGCTTGGAGCTCTAAAACTCTGAGCAGTTCCTGCTTAGACATAAAAGTGCACAAGGAAAAACAAGTAAGAGAGGTTTTTTTGTTGTTCTGTGTTTGTTGTTTTTTTTTAACCATTATTTTCTTTCTGTTGAATCAATTAGTTACTTTATTCTTGGAGTCAAATGGCTCTTTCAACACATAATAAGACAGGCTCATTTCTCTCAAAGATAGTGGACTATGTGATTTCAAATATTTTTAAAAGTAATGACAAAACCTTTGGGAGTTAGCTGCTAACTTAGGCTTGGTAATTATTCTGAGTAGCATGTTTTGTTCCTTATGGTATCTCTCTTATTTCAGGATTCGGAAAAAACAGAGTCTCAGAAGGAGTTGCATGTACAGGAGGTTTATGGGAGGGGTGCACTTGGGAACAACATTAGTGAGAAAGTGAGGGAAGCAGGAATGCGTAGGGGAGAAGCTGGACCGAAAGGCAGTGGCACCAGAGGCCCCAGCCATTACTTCCCTACATGTTGGATGATGCAACAAGTAATTTTATGTTAACTTAGTTAGTCTACGGTACCCAGTTGTTCGGTCAAACACCAGGCTAAATGTAGCTGTGATGCTCCTTTTTGCATGCAATAACATTTAAATCAGTATGCTTTCAGCATAACAGATTATGATCCAATAATGTGAATGGGCCTCATATTATTGGTTGAAGACCTTAAGAGCAAAACCAAAGTTTCCCAAAGAAGAAGGAGTTTTTCTTAAGATTGCAACACAAAAACCCTGTCTGAGTTTCCAGCCTGCTGGAAATTTGACCTCTGTAATATTAAAGCTCACCTGAATTTCCAGCTTTCCCTATAGATTTCAGGGTTGACAGACCCCACAATCATGTGAGTCAAGTCCTTAGAATATATCTCTTTTGCTGTCTGTCCAGGACCCTAGGGGTCTATGTTACGACTTTTCTATCAGGGTTTGCTGTAAACTGCATACTGTGTCTCTTTGCATCACAGTTTCAAGAACTCTGAAGGGTCTGAAACTTCACCCTACTTGCAAGCTAATAAGTGAGCCTGCCACAGTTTTACTGACACTGGTAGAAGACATGAGGCTCCTGGGTCAGAGATGAAGAGCAGTTTATTATTCTCAGCTATAGCACTAGCCAGGATATCAGCATTTTTTTTTTTTTTGAGAGAGATCACAAGTAGGCAGAGAGGCAGGCAGAGAGAGAGAGATAGAGAGAAGCAGGCTCCCTGCTGAGCAAAGAGCCCGACGTGGGGCTCGATCCCAGGACCCTGAGATCATGACCTGAGCCGAAGGCAGAGGCTTTAACCCACTGAGCCACCCAGGCGCCTGAATATCAGCATTTTTTAAACTGATTCTCTGAATCCCAATTCCCATAAGTGTCTCATCACACCTATATCTGCAGTGGCTTGTTACAGAAGAGCGACCCCGTGTTTAGGGAAGCCAAATATTCTATAATGTATAGTAGGCATGCCTGCTCTTTCCTCCAGAGGGAAGTACTATCCTTATCTTCCAAGGCTGTTCGTTATACAAACAACTTTGAAAAAAATAGTCCAGAACAAAGGGCAGATAGCGCCTCATTCACAAAACATGTAGAAACGCAAAATATCCATGGAAAATTGTCTCTCAACACAGATAGCTCTAGCATATGGCCTGCCGGGTTATGTGGTCCAAATTGCAGAGCTTCCTCCAGGGGCCGGGCCTACTTCAGAGCCCTGTCCCGCTCTGGGCTCTACCAAAGTTAGCAGCCTTCCATGTCACCTGGTCAGCTAATTGGGATAATACTCAAACATTCAGAATATACTTCTTCTAGAACACCCAAAGGCATGAGGTGGAGATAAAAGAAGCACACTTTGGATAATATGTACCCACATGTCCTGGATTACTGGACTCTTACAAAATGTTTTAATGTGTTAGGCTTCTGAATCTTCACAGGGTTTATCTTTGACTCTCTGGAATGCACGGATCTTATGAAAGCCTCCACAATACCTGCTACTTCCTGCTTATTCAGTCTGATGAATATCATGCCATTGATACAGTGGACCAATCTGATGCCTTGTGGTATTTAAAGGTTGTCCAGATCCCTTTGGAATAGATTACAACACAGCACAGAAGAGGGAATATAGCTGGGGACGAGTCTATAAAAATATACACTTGTCTCTCCTTTGTATATGCAAATACGTTTTGATCCCTCTTCCTTGTATGGATGGAAAGAATGCATTCACAAAGCTACTACACCACGGATACCACATTTCGCACAATAGCTGTAATGCATTGATTTTGCATTTTGTTAATCGATCGAGTTTGCAGTTGTCCACTGATGTCCTCCAGGATCCATCTTGTTTTTGTAGGGACCAGACTGGTAGATCTGAAGGTATCACTAATCTCTACCATTCTTCCTGGGATGTGAAATTGTTCTGATCCTTTATTTTGGTTGAGTGAGCTTCAACCAGTCTTCTTCAGAGACTTCCATGTGTCTTTCTTCGCTGTGACCACTCTTATACCACTGGCCAAGTAACCCATGTAGAACTCTGTCAATTACCAAGTACATCCATTGCATGTTTACATTTGGGGACCAGGGAAATGATCATCAGATGAGCCTTTGGACTCTTTGTACTAAGGAAACAAACCTAGGCCTAACTTACTTGGCTCTCATATGCTCTGACTCTAACAGGGCACTTCTGACAGTGTTTCAGATCCTTAGGTGTGGTCCACAAAATCTGAACCTTTTGTCGAACAGTCCTCAAGAATCTTGATTTTTATCTTTGCTCAATATATGGTTATGTGAGTCAATGGTCATAGGTCCCTTCAGTTAAGGACCAAACGAATCATTATTAAATATGTTTACTGTATATTCCATAGCCAGGCCTTTTCTCATGGAACTTATGTCTTCTTTAGTCAATGAATGCTGGATGTGAGAACTCAGATGTTCAAAATCAGACAGGGGATCATGACTAAATAGTGGGGCAGCTACCTTTAGTCTCCTGATTATTCATCTTTGATTTTTTTTATTTTATAAATTGAGCAAAACCCTTGTGGGCTACCCATCTACTTTGCCCCTAGGTATTCTGTGTTCTATCAACCATCTTCATACCTCTCTGAGATCAGGTCTCTTTGCTGCCATTTTAACCTCTCTGCCCATTATGATAATTGTACTCACTTTGCTTCTGATTTTTAAGTTCCACTACTTAACCTTTATTATTTTAGGATTCTGTCACCCTCAGTGCTATTGATGAGCTTAGTTCTATAACAACATGGTCTACCATCAGTCATTGCCTAGTTCAGAAATTGGCAAACTACTACCCATGTGCCAGACCCAGCCTATTGCCTATTTTGTAAATAAAGTTTTATTGGAACACACAGCCATGTTCATTCATTTACATTATGTTTATGGTGACTTTTGTGCTACAACAACAGAATCGAGCAGTTGTGGCCGAGACCATATGGTTTGCAAAGCACAACGTATTTATTCTCAAGCCCTTTATTTTAAAAAGATGTCTTCTATAGAGGACAGCCATCTCAATAACGTTGGTCTCTGTTGACTGTTCCATTGGTGATTGCTTTAGTAAAGAGGCTTCCTCTGGGCATCCCCATGGAACATAGTCAGTGGGTAAGTTATTCTATCTTAAGTAGTCTTTCCTTTTTTCTGAGTCTTTGATTCACTTCTCCTCATTTTCTGCCTCTTTAGTCTTTCTTTAGGGCCCCCTATTGGTAGAACCTAATAAGAACAGCTGTAGTTTATAGTCACCAGGAAGCAGAAATGTATTTTGCAGCAGCCCAAATTCGAGTTTAGAAAGTGAAAAAAATAGATTACTACAGAGCCCAAGAATCAATATATAAGTGGGAAGATCAGTTTAGAACGCTTACTGTTGTAACTTAAGAAAGGTTATGGCAGTAGCGATGGAGAAAGGGAATGGATTCAAGGCACATTTGAAATTTATGTTAACAGTGCTCTATGCAGAGAATAAGAGGAGAGAAGACAGGGGACTAACTAACTGGATGAGAGTGGCATCCACTGACATTGGGAACACTGAAAGAGGACCAACTTTGTGGGTGAGCAGTCTTGTGGTGGGATGTGAGCTTGCCTGGGACAGACAGGGAGAAGTTGGGGAGGGCAATTCAGGGTGGTAGAAAAGTCAACAAAAGAACAAGCTAGAAACAAACAAACCAACACACTTCAATTGTGTTCAGGGGACAGTGGGTCTGCCAGCTTGCCTGGAGGGAGGATCCGAACAGAAAGGAGGGAGAAAGGGGGGATGTAACCACAAGTGTTGCAGCCCACACAGCTGCAGAGCCATTAACATGGTCCTTTGGACATACACTAACCATTAAAGGCTTAGCTTGTTTTTCTTTTTAAAAAGTTTTCTTGAGATGTTGTTCACATACATAAAATTCACCCATTTAAAGTATACAATTCAATGGTTTTTAGTAGATTCACAGAGTTGTCCTGTCATCACTACAATCTAATTTTAGAATATATTCCTGACCCCAAAAAAGGAACTCCATTCCCATTAGCAGTCCATCGCCTTCCCTTCCTCCCACCCCCCCAGCTGAACTTTCTGTCCCTATAGATTTACCTGTTCTGGACAATTCCTATAGATGGACTCAGATGATATGTTTTTGTGTCCGCCTTCTTTCACATAGCATGTTTTCAAGGTTCTAAATATTTAGCTTTGAGACTCATGTGTATGTTCTGAGAATGAATGGCTAAAACCAGGGGGAGAATAAAGTTTGAGTTATTTCATCCAAAAAGTGTATTTTAAGTTTTTCTAATGTTTATTCCTTCGAACCATCTACCACAAATGGAAACATGAAGCAAAAAAATAATAACAATAGCATTTTAGGAGCATTAAGAAAATGTTAACAAAATGGTAAGAGGAGAAGATGGGAGTTTAATTCTTGAGTTTTAGATCATCCCATATTTTGATTAAGACACTGTGTTTCGTGGGAGAGTCTGGGTGGCTCAGTCTGTCAAGCATCCACCTCTTGATTTTGACTCAGGTCATGATCTCAGGCTCATGAAATCCAGCCCCACATAGACCTCTGTGCTGGCCGTGAAGCCTACTTAAGATTCTGTCTCTCCTGACTCGTTAATTTTAGCCATTCTGACTGGTGTGAGGTGGTATCTCATTGTGTTGTTTTTTTTTTTTTAAGATTTTTATTTATTTATTTGACAGACGGAGATCACAAGCAGGCAGTAGAAGCAGGCAGAGAGACAGGAGGAAGCAGGCTCCCCACTGAGCAGAGAGCCTGATGCCGGGCTGGATCCCAGGACCCTGGGATCATGACCTGAGCCGAACGCAGAGGCTTTAACCCACTGAGCCACCAAGGCACCCCTCATTGTGGTTTTAAATAGCATGGAGGTTCCTCAAAAAGTTGAAAATAGAACTACCTTACCAACCAGAAATTGCACTACTGGGTATTTACCCTAAAGATACAAATGTAGTGATCTGAAGGGGCACATGCACCCGAATGTTTACAGCAGCAATGTTCACAATAGCCAAACTATGGAAAGACCCTAGATGTCCATCAACAGATGAATGGATAAAGCAGATGTGGTATATATATATATAATGGGATACTATGCAGCCATCAAAAGAAATGAAATCTTGCCATTTGCAACAACGTGGATGGAACTAGAGGGTATTATGCTTAGTGAAATAAGTCAATCGGAGAAAAACAACTATCATATGGTCTCCCTGATATGAGGAAGTGGAGATGCAATGTGGGGGGGTTGGGGGGTAGGAAAAGAATAAATGAAACAAGATGGGATCAGGAGGGAGACAAACCATAAGAGACTCTTAATGTCACAAAACAAACTGAGGGTGGCCAGGGGGGAGGGGTGTAGGGAGAGGGTGATTGGGTTATGGACATTGGGGAGGGTATGTGATATGGTGAGTGCTGCGAAGTGTGTAAGCCTGACGATTCACAGACCTGTACCCCTAATAATACATTAGGGGCTAATAATACATTATATGTTTATAAAAAAATTCTGTCTCTCCCTCTCCCCCACCCCTCCCCTGCTTGTATGTATGCCTTTCTCTCTCTCTGCAGAAAAAAAAAATGTTGCATTTTGTGAAAATCTAAGTATTTCTCTCTAACTTTATGCTAGCTTGTTCAGTCTTTATTTGGCAACTTTTGATGAGTAAATTAAGAGTCAGACTGCCTTAGTGTGATTCTGGCTCAGTCACATATGTTGACCCTGGGCAAGTGATAAGTCATTCAACCCTTCTGTGTCTTAAAGTCTTATCTGTAACATGAGTCTTATCAGGTAAGTCTTACCAGGTTAAGTTGTCATGTAACATAATAAGAGGACTTTTGTAAAAATTGTATATATGTTGTAAAAATTAAATGAATGAATATAGGCAAAATATTTAGAACAGTACCTGGCACAGAGCAAGACTATATTATTATTATTCAATGCCTTTAACATTTATGCCCAGAGAAACCATTTGCCTCTTCCTCTTCTACCCCCTGATAGCTATGTGGAGAAAATGAATAATTAGGCCAGATGGAGGAATCAATTCTTTCTTTCTTTTTTTTTTTTT
>ML104178.1:0-67848 GCA_003697995.1 Taxidea taxus jeffersonii
GTAGATTACATCAGTTGATTTTCCCATGTTGATGCAGCCTTGCATACCTGGAATAAATACCACCAGGTGTGTAATTCTTTCTAGACCTTGCTGGAGTCCGTTTGCTTATGTTTTGTTGAGAAATTTTTTTCTAAGTTCAGAAGAAATATTGGTTTTGTAGTTTTGTGGGGTTGTTTTTTTTCTTTTTTTTTTTTTACTGTCTTCATTTGGTTTTGATATGAAGGTAACACTGCATTAACCAACAAAGTAACAGTGCATAGTATGAATTGGGAAGTTTTGCCTCTTTATTTTCTGGAAGAGATTATAAAATTTTTGTTAATTCTTCTTTAAGTGGTAGAATTCTCCAGGGAGACCACCTGGGCCTGGGAGGGCTCTTTTCCAAGAGATTTTTAATAACAGGTTCAGCTTCTTTAATGGTTAGAAGAACCATTCAGGTTATCTGTTTCATCTTGGTTGGGTTTGGGGGGCTTGTGGTTTTTAAGAAATTCTTCCATTTCTTCTGAGTTATTAAATTCAAGAGCTTAAAGTTGTTGGCTTTATAACTTTTTATAAAGTTGGCTATATAACTTTTTAACTCATATCTTCTTAGTGTCTGCAGGGTCTGTAGTGATATCCCTGGCTTTGTTCCTGATGTAGGGGATTTGTGTCTGCTCTCTTTTTATTCCTGTCGGTCTTGCTAGAGCTTATCAATTTTATTGATTGTTTTGAAGAAGCAACTTTTTGTTTCATTGATTTTCTTTATGGTATTCCTGTTTTGAGTTTCATTCACCAGCTCTGGAGGGCATATTTTAATACTTGCAGCCGAGCATGGGTGAGAAATTCTAAGAAGGGTGGAGCAGGGAAAGGTAAGGGAGGGTCCTATGAAGACCTGCCCATTCCAGAAGAGGAAGGTGAGCTGCAGACATCATATCCTGGTCAGAAACAGAAAGTGCTGGGAATAAGACACACCTTGTCTTAGTGGCAGCCTAGACCATAACACACTGTCTTGCCTCTTGCCATCGACTGTGATTTTGTCTGGCCCCACACAGCCATGTAAGCTCGGCAAAGACAAGGGCTGTCTGGGAGCAAGAGGGGGAGCCAGGTATCTGATGGAACAGGGTTTCTGGGTTCTGTTGTATTGTCTCCCTGATGCTCACCCCATGTGTTTCCTTCCAGTTTGGCTTCAGAATTGGGACGGAGCAGCCTTTGTAGGCTTGGAAATGCCAGATGGACAAGTCTGGCTACAGTCTAGTAGCCCAAGATTAGGTCACTAGGGGACAAGATCCTGTTGGCCAGAAATGTGATTTTAAATCAATATTCTTTAAAAAAATTTTTTTTTAATTAACATATAATGTATTATTAGCCCCAGGGGTACAGGTCGGTGAATCACCAGGTTTACACTTCACAGCACTCACCATAGCGCATGCCCTCCCCAATGTCCATAACCCAACCACCCTCTCCCTACCGCCCTACCCCCGGCAACCCTCAGTTTGTTTCCTGAGATTAAGAGTCTCTTATGGTTTGTCTCCCTTCCAGTCCCATCTTGTTTCATTTATTCCTTTCCTACCCCCCAAACCCCCTACATTGCATCTCCACTTCCTCGTATCAGGGAGATCATATGATAATTGTCTTTCTCGTAAATCAATATTCTTAAGCTAATGACACAATAAAGGAAGTTGTGCTGTGATAATAAACCCTCGCCCAGACAACAGCTGAGCTTGTACTACCCATAAATTCTTGCCCCATCCAGGTAGGGTAGGTGGAGGTGAGCTGGAGTGAATCAGGAAGCCATCAGCAGATTCTCAGCCTGTTGGAATGTGTTGGTAATGAGCTTTGGTAATTGCTTATCTCAGGTTTTAGTCATCCTTCTGAGCAATATAATTGTGAAGCTAGATTTCTTTTCTTCCTGCCCTAAGCTGCAGAAATTCAGTTCTTGGTTTCTTGTCAGGCAGGTGTAGTTTATGGGATCTGGATCTAATTCCTTTTATGAAGAATTGTTTCAGTTAATAGAGTGTATCTCAGAGATCATGTAGTAAAATTAACCGAGGAAACTTTCTATGATAAACTCATTCAGGGGTTTCTGTTGAATATAATTATGAGACTATCACAGAGGAATTAGGAGTCTTAGCACAGGGAACCCCTGAGTATCGTCTCCTCATCAGTTAACTTCAGTTTGTGTAGTATTTAAAAGTTTACAAAGCACTTTCATTTATAGTTTTCATGATTTACAGATATTTGCAGATCATCCCGTCTTAAAATCATGAGAGGGACATTGTTATTTTTGCCCTTACAGATGAAGACACTGGCTCGAGAGGGTGAGGGGTTTGGTCCACATTCTGTAATCTGGTAGGGATCCACACCTGTGCCACTTCTGGCCCTTGGTGTCTGCACTTGTGAGTGGTGGCACCAATGGGTCTGTTTCTCCTTGGAAGGTGACGAGGATTGGACAGTGTCATGTATGGAAAGGGCTTAGGACATGCCTGGCATAAAGTCGTGGTTTTGTAAGTGTTTTGGACTGTGGTCCTGGTAATGATGCCCATGCTTTCTGAGTCCCCAAATCCCGTGTAATTTTTTGTACGCAACAGCTGCCACCAGCGTGTTAGCTCTGAGCTGAAATGTTCCCATCCTGGCTACAAACATGAGGCCAAACATGAGGCTCCTGGAAGGCAGCATGGGGCCTCCCTGGGAGCTTGTTTGACATGCAGCCCCTGAGGGCCCACCCCTAGACCTGCAGAACCAGGTCCAATTTTAATAAAGCTCTGCAGGACATTTTAATAAGCTCTGCAGGACATTCCTAGGCTCTGTGAAGCTGGAAGAGCCCTGGCACTCTCCCCCATGAGACCCTGATGTGTTGTATTTCATCTGCTTTAAGGTAAACTTTTCTTTAAAAAACATTTTAACATCTTAGTTTTATAGGCAGTATTTTTTTTTGCCCTAATAGAACATTAAATACTAATTTAACTTTCAATTGATCACGGCTTAATTTCAGTGAGATAGAGTATATTCTACCATCCTTTTTGTCTTTTCTCCTTCCATGTTCTTCTGTCCCTGTATGTCCCTTGTTTCTGACCCTCTCTGTCTGACTCAGGCTTATGACAGGTAAACATGCAACTCTAACTTAGTGGAGAGACTGTTTCCTGGTCACTTTATAAGCTATGATTTCCAGTTCTAGTTTTGTGACATTGAATACCTCGGGTTATCCCAAAAGTTATATGAAAATCAACTTTAAAAAAGGATTTACTTCACTTCAGTTAAAACACAAACACATTAGAACAAAAGAATGCTAGGTTGTAACTGCCCAGGAGATGTCAATCATTATTCCAAATCAAAGCCGGCCTTCCCTAGGTCCTGTGGAACTGGTGGGGATGGGTGCCCAGACAGCGTCTTCCTTGTCATACCGGCCATGCACTTTTCATCAGCCACCCTCATCTAGCCTTTTGATTTCTGGAGTAGGGATGCAAATAATGGCCGGGTTTTCCTCTTATTAGTCATGGGTCTGTGTGAACACCAGTGGGTCCCTCCAGGGGTGACAGCCGGGAACAAGCAGCTTTCTCATACTTGCAAATCCTGTGTACCTGCGCAGCGTGCACTTGGGCTTGTGTTGGCCAGATGAACGAGCAGCCTGCTTCCTCAGGAACTGCCACACTCGAATTAGAATGTACAGCAAGCTCTCCTATGGAATGGGAGGTGACACAAGGAACAGAAAGGGGTGAACGCATATTTTAAGGGCAAAGATGACCTGAAATCATAAGTTTACTACTATAACCATCTCTTACATTTCTCTCACATGTGCTGCGACGATGTGGAGGTGATTTCTTCTCTCCTTTTATAAGCCAATATTAGTGCAGGTCCAGTTCTCCAAGTTCACAATTATCCTCAGGAAGTTTACTTCCCACATATTCAGCATTTGGAGAAGAAACCCATATCGGACAGTAGGCTACCTCTGTGGCCCATAGTTTTCTGACAGCCTGGGGAGACCCAGCATTTCACTGACTGCTCTTTTCCATAAAATGTCCCCTTGAGGAGGTACCCTGTGACCGAGGAACTATGTTCCCTGCCAATCACTCAGCCTTCTCTCTGGAAGAGAAAGAGTACAAGACAGTCCAGTGAGGCTGAAAAGAAGAAAATGGGGCAGAATCAAGCTAAGGCACTTGTTTCACTGGCTTCAGGAACCGGGAAGGCAACAGTAGTCTTGTGGCTTGAGAGGCTCGACAAGAAAAAGCATGTTCAAAGCAGTTGCTTACAGGCACTTGGAAGGTAGGGTTATATTAGAAGCTTTTCTTTGCAGGGAAGGTGTTGGAAATGCTGTGGACTGCTCCAGGCTATGGCTAACCTGGAATGTGTCCAGGAGGAAAAAGCTGAGGCTTGATTAAGCAAAACATTACGGTTCAGACATTGGCGACATCTGTCTGTGCAAGAAGAGTCACATAGGAGGGTGGGTCATATAAAGGGAGGCTAAAGGAGTCAAGAAAGACCCAAGCTCCTACTCTCCACACTGTACCTTCAACTGTAGGATTTTCTACATTTTATATGTTTTAAAATTTAAACTTAACAATTTAGTTTTTTTTTTAATTAAAGAGATAATGTATAAAGTGTCTGACTAAACCTACTTATGTCTGAAAAGAACCAGCCTGCAGCAGCTCTATTTCCTGAACTCTGGGATCTGGGAATTTCTTTACCCTGCTCTGAGCCTCATGTTCTTCCAGAAGTGATGCCACCTCCATCTGCCTGTTTCTGTTTTTTGAGTATTTTATTTATTTGACAGAGAAAGAGAAAGAGAGAGAGAACAAGCTGGGGGAGCGGTAGAGGGGGAGGAGAAGCAGGCTCCCCGCCGAGCAGGGAGCCCGATGCTGGACTTGATCCCAGGACCCTGGATCGTGGCCTGAGCCAAAGGCAGACAGTTAACTGACTGAGTTACCAGGTGCCCTAATTCTCTCTGCCTGTTTCATTCCTGGGCTGGGCTTCCCTTTGGGGACCAGCCTTGCTTGGGCAGGTCTCCTGGCATCATACAGGGAAAGCATGTTTCCCCTCACTTCCTGTCCAGTGCCTTCCCTTGCCCTTGCCTGCCTCATGCTGTCTTTCCTTCTTTTGTGTTCATCTGCTCAGCTTCAGGTGCGGCTTACATGGAGTCCTCCAGCCTCTCATCTCCACTGTTCCCTATTCTGCTCTGCATTTCTTTTTTCTTTCTCGCCAAGGCAAAATTCACCTAGCACAACTCTTTCTTAAGACATTTTTCTGCCATTTCTACATTATTTATTGTACCTCCTGAAAATATAGCCCAGACATCGGTATGATGAGGGAAACTGTCTCCCACTCCTCCAGCACCTGAAGCACACTCACTTTTCCATCTTATTCACATGCCCTGGGTCCACTGTCCCATGCCCATCTGGCCTCTGTCTTTCTTGCCTTCCAAAGCCTGGGGTCAGTCTCTCTGTTGCAGCAAGTTCATCACCACTTGAGGACACCGAAGAGTTCTCTTGGTTCTAATTCTTCTAGCTCTTTTACCCTGTGAAGGTTTCCCAGAGGCTGTCATGAACCCATCATGACTGTCCTTTTCCTCATCGCCATCCTGTTTCTCAGGGAAAGGACTCAGCTGGCACACCTGTAGGGAGCATAGGGCCTTTGGAGCAGGTGTGTCACCTCCTTGACCAGGACCACCTTCCCAGTTAGTTGAGACCCCCTTTCACATTGGCTTTAAGCTCAGAGAGCTTCCTGTCCATGGCCTTCTGGTCAGAGATACCAAGAGAAGGCCGTGCTTTTCGTCTGTAGGGCAGCCCTGAAAGGACACTGGGCATCTTGGCATTCTAAGAAGCCCCAGAACTGTACCAGAGCCCACAGCCATGACTCAGCAAGTGTTTCGTGTCCAGCACTGACCCCAGAAGAGGAGGAAATTAAGTAGACACCATTCAGAGGCAGGCTATAGTCGGCCGTCTGGTTGGACGGACTCAATCCAGATAGCACTTGAGGTATGTTATGATGCCTTGATGGACTGCTGGGCTGCTGGGCTGCAGTCTGGTGGCTTTGGGCACAAACAGCATTTAGCATGTTTGCCAGCTCCTCCTGCTTCACACTGGAGCTGAGGTCCATGTGCCCCCTGTACACAGGCTGGCCCTGTGTTCCTGGGCTTCCATCTGACTTGATGAGCAGCTAGACTTGGCTGTGGCACACACTGAAGAAATTTCTCCCCACAGCCATCCAGGGAAGATGGAAGCCCCTGAGGAAATGGCAGTTCTCTGTTCTGAAGGCCATAGGTGCTGGCTAGGAATCATCAGTTAATTAGAGTTCCTTCTAGTCCTGAGGGTCTGTAAGAAGTGATAGGATTTACTGTTTTATGGGAGGTTACTTTCTGAGTGGCCACACTGGCAGGCAATAACACCCTGTTGAAAGGAGAGCTCCTGCTGATTTAACATTTTGGAGATACCTCCAGACCCTGTTAACAGACAAAGGTAAAGAAAATGTTAACTACTCAATTTTTTAAAAACCTGCTTGGCATGCCTGTATTTCTTCAACTGTGTTTCAAGTAAAAATTCAGTGCTAGTATTCTAACAACCCTTAAAGCAAAATGAAAATGCTCTTACTCTAACTCCTGACTCCTTATCATCACCAACAGGTCATCATCCGTATAAATGATGGATTTCCGTTCCTCCAGGGCGAGTTGGAATGTTAACGGGCAGCAAGAATGGGCCCCTGAAATAGAGGAAGGAGGGAGGGAAGGGGTCCCCAGAAGAAGAGGCAGAGAAGAAAGGCTGCAAGTGAAAATGTGCAGCCTTGTCGCCTGGTCTCCTTTGCCTTCCATGAGATAGGCAGAAGCGGGCTAGCAGAACCACTCGTGACCTGGGGCCACGAGGGCCGGAAGCTCTGCTAGAATTACAAAGGAGGGGCAGGCAGAGATGGGGCCGTGCTGTGCTTCTGGTTTTGGAGGGTGTGCTTATATTTCTGGTGCAAACGTCTTTGTGAAAACTTTGTCCCCAGAGGACCCCCCAGTGAAGGCCCCGCTGCCCTCGTGGACTGCAGTCAACTTACATTTGCACGGAAGGGTGGATTCTTTCTCCTATGTTTGTTTTCAGGTCAAGACTTTTCCTTTCCTTTCAGACTCTGTAATATATTGTTTTTCTCCCTGAAAGCATTGTTATATGCATGGCACAGAAAGAAAAAACCATACCAGCCAGTTATTACCATCTGGGGCCTAAAGAGCTCTGGAGTGTCCCTTGTAGGAGGACAAAGTCTCTTCTCTCTCTTGCTTCTTTGTTTTTAATTTGTTTCCATTTAAACAGTTTAATTGGAAGAATATTCAAAGGGAAAAAAGACCACCTGTGTTTCCCCTACCCTAAAGCAGTCAACGGCTTTTATTTTACTATGTTCCTATCTTTCCTCTGTTGAGAACGCTTTCCCTGAGGGGCACTTGGTTGTCTCAGTCAGCTGAGCATCTGACACTTGATTTCAGTTCAGGTCTTGATCTCAGTCAGGGTCCTGGACTCGAGCTCTGAGTTCAGCACAGAGTCTGCTTGGGACTCTCTCTCCCTCTCCCCCAACTTGTGCCACAAGTGCTCACTCTCTCTCAAATCAATAAATCTTTTTTTTTAAAGGAATACTTTCCTCAAGTTTCCATTTTTTAAAAATTTTTAAAAATTTTTATTAACATATAATGTATTATTAGCCCCAGGGGTACAGGTCAGTGAATCAACAGATTTACACACTTTACAGCACTCACCATAGCACATGCCCTCCCCAATGTCCATAACCCCACCACCTTCTCCCTAACCCCGTCTCCCCGGCCACCCTCAGTTTGTTTCCTGAGATTAAGAGTCTCTTATGGTTTGTCTCTCTCCCGATCCCATCTTGTTTCATTTATTCTTTTCCTACCTCCCAAACTCCCCATGTTGCATCTCCACTTCCTCATATCAGGGAGATCATATGTTAGTTGTCTTTCTCCGATTGACTTATTTAGCTAAGCATAATACTCTCTAGTTCCATCCACGTTGTCACAAATGGCAAGATTTCATTTCTTTTGATGGCTGCAAAGTATTCCATTGTATATATACCACATCTTCTTTATCCATTCATCTGTTGATGGACATCTAGGTTCTTTCCATAGTTTGGCTATCGTGGACATTGCTGCTCTAAACATTTGGGTGCACGTGTCCCTTTGGATCACTACATTTGTATCTTTAGGGTAAATACCCAGTAGTGCAATTGCTGGGTCATAAGGTAGCTCTATTTTCAATTTTTTGAGGAACCTCCATGCTGTTTTTCAGAGTGGTTGCACCAGCTTGCATTCCCACCAACAGAGTAGGTGGGTTCCCCTTTCTCCACATCCTCGCCAGCATCTGTCATTTCCTGACTTGTTACTTTTAGCCATTCTGACTGGTGTGAGGTGGTATCGCATTGTGGTTTTGATTTGTATTTCCCTGATGCCCAGTGATGTGGAGCACTTTTTCATGTGTCTGTTGGCCATCTGGATGTCTTCTTTGCAGAAATGTCTGTTCGTGTCCTCTGCCCATTTCTTGATTGGATCATTTGTTCTTTGGGTGTTGAGTTTGCTAAGCTCTTTATAGATTTTGGATACTAGCCCTTTATCTGATATGTCGTTTGCAAATATCTTCTCCCATTCTGTCAGTTGTCTTTTGGTTTTGTTGACTGTTTCCTTTGCTGTGCAAAAGCTTTTGATCTTGATGAAGTCCCAATAGTTCACTTTTGCCCTTGCTTCCCTTGCCTTTGGCGATGTTCCTAGGAAAAGTTGCTGTGGCTAAGGTCAAAGAGGTTGCTGCCTGTGTTCTTCTGAAGGATTTTGATGGATTTCTTTCTCACGTTGAGGTCTTTCATCCATTTTGATTCTATTTTCATGTGTGGTATAAGGAAATGGTCCAATTTCATTTTTCTGCATGTGGCTGTCCAATTTTCCCAACACCATTTGTTGAAGAGACTGTCTTTTTTCCATTGGACATTCTTTCCTACTTTGTTGAAGATTAGTTGACCATAGAGTTGAGGGTCTATTAAATTCTGGGCTCTCTATTCTGTTCCATTGATCTATGTGTCTGTTTTTGTGCCAGTACCATACTGTTCAAGTTTCCATTTTTAATGGCTTAATATTTCTTTTAGTTGATCTTTTTTTAAAAATCAAAATTTTCCCCTATTGTTAACTGTTCTAAGATAGTTCCAAGTTTTCTGTCACCCTAACACCTCCATGAACATCTTTGCCGGTAGTCTCTTCTGGAGCTTTTCATAGAATAACTGCTGGCAGTGGGATCTCCCTGTCAGAGAGGAGCAATGTCTTTGCCACTGCCAGTTGTGAAAAGATGCCTTCAGAGGATTTGACCCGTATCTTTTGCCATCCATCACGCTCGTGGGCTCACCTCCACCACCTCCCTGGTACAATCCATCTTGTGTCCTTCTCATCTCCTTTCTCCTGGGCACCCTCTCAGCAGCCTCCGGACAATGGGTGTTTTATGAATCAGTGTCCTGTTGCATCAGCCAATGTGGTGTTCAATCAGCTCTTCCACAAGTTGGCAAAATTTGCTTGAGTCATTCTGTAGGAATGTTTTTGCCTTGCTTCCAAGAAAACTTATAGGTTTTGGCAAGAAGCCGAGCAGCTCAAAAACCTGACCATGAGCCTTTGAGTAGTAGTGGGGCTGCACTGAGCAGTCTTTTCTTTCTTTCTTATTAAAATCTTGTGTTTGCTTCACCTTCTCCCTGGAAGGTAGCGTGGGCGGAGGCGGTTGGAGCAGGTCTTTCTCCCTCTTGCTCCGGAGCCAGTTTCATGCTGCGTGGAGGAGAAGTAACACTTGTCCAAAAGTATAAAAGACAAAACTATGTAATATGTAAATGGAGGGAACTAACTCATGGTTCTAGTTTGTTTCTCATGAGAAATGCTGTGAGCCATCATGATAGTTCTTAATTTATACTTCCAAGTCTGTATCTCTGTTACTTTCTCTACCATTCACCAGGATTCTGGAGTTGGATGTTCCTAAAAAAGAGTCCCGAACCCCTACTCATACTTGAGTTTTTTCTACCTCAGTGATTATTCTTGTGTAGCTTATCCCTGAAACATCTTTGCAGGGATGGTGGGAGAGGGGAGCTCACTGAAGTTTAACTTTGTTCCGTCCTCAATCTAGAGATTGAGGTGGGCTCTCCCTGTAACCGCTGGTCCTTCATCTCTGACCAGAGTGATACCCAAGACCAGTGGCGCCTTCGTGCCCTTGTTTGTTGCATTTCATTATCTGACATTTTCCGAAGATGAAACTGTTTCTGGCTCCCCTTTCTCAGTTGAGACAGTGCATTGAAACTCAAACATCTCTGGCTGGGGAGAGGTGGAAGGACTGTAGCATGACCTAGTACAGATTCCTGGGTAGCAAGCCTGCATTCCTGGTGGCAATGGTGGAAGCCAAGTTAGAGCAGTATTTGCACAAGAAAAACCTGAAAATTCAGGTTTGAGTGTGGTGAAAAATAGAGCAAAACCAAATAGAAGATTGAAAGCTGGGAAATAGTAAAAAAGAAGTGGACAAGGAGGATGGCATGATGACAAATGAGGAAAGTAAGTGAAAATGAGGGCATGCAAAAAATACATGAATTGAATCAGAAAATTGAAAAAGAGAATGGGATGATCAGAGAGAAGGAAGAAAAATTCTTTGTAGCTGGTAATCTGTAGAATAGTCCCAGGAGATTCATTTATCAATACTGCATCCCTAAATTTGCCAGACCCCCACCCCTTCTTCCATATCCTAAATACCAGATCAACCTTTTGCCTTTGTTGGCCATTTGATGTGTCTTCTCACTTTCTCTCCCACAAAGAAAGGGCTAGATCCAAATACCTGAAAATGAGGACAGTGCTCTGAACTTCTGTCCACTGTGAGGGTCTTGTTGGCTGGGACAGAGTGCCCAGATACTCAGTCAAACAGCCTAGATGTTGCTTTAAAGACATTTGATAAATGTGATTAGTTAACATCTACTCAGTTGACTTTAAATACAGGAGATTATTCTTAATCCCCTGGGCAGGCTTCATCCAATCAGTTGAAAGGCCTTAAGGGCAGAAGGGAGGTTCCCACCATCATCATTTCAGACTTGTTAATGCCCTCCTGTCACATAGGCCAATCTCTTGAAGTAAATCTCTTTATGTATATATAACCTACTAGCCATCTCTATCTGGTAGGACCCCTCCTGATGCATCCCCAACCTTTAATTATACTTCAAGCTTCTATCACAGGAGTTTGAGTACTTTATGAACTGTCTTGCATTTTGCCCTTACTCATAGATGGCAGTCCTGCCCTCCCACCCCAGGATGGGCATGCATTCCCAGCAGGCAAGGTACAGAGTGTGTGTGCTGGTTGCTCCTAGGAAGTCTTTGGTTTTAGGTAAGGGGACTAGGGAAAAGAAGGTTTCAATAAAGGGTATTCCCTACCACTCTTGCTGGCCTCTACTTGCTGAGTGATTTTTCAGGACATGATAAAACCAGGTTTTAAACTAACAGTGATCTAGTGTTTGTTGTGCTCTATGAGTTTTTGGAATCTTTTTAACCACTTGGGGCTTTTCTTTGTACGTGTGACTTGAGAATTAGGCCACAAAATGGAGGAAGTACTAGTAGCTGTACTGCAAATGTTAATTGAACCAGAGACACACACTGGATTGGGTAGGGTAGGGTTTCAGTCTTCAAACAAGCATGTGGTGTAGGATCTGTTTCCAGGGAATCGATGATCAGTGTGTTCAACTCAAGTGCCTGTTTCTGCCTCTTATGCCTCTGTGATCATCAATTATGATTATTACTGATAATATTAGCATGAGGGCCACAGATGTCACAGGATCTGGTGGAGTGGAGCTTAACAGCAAAATGAAGCTGTCTGAGCTGCAGAATATCTTAATCGCGAACCTTTGCCTCAGCACTGAGTGCCGCAGGGGTAAACTCAAAACCCAGACTGGCGAGCATCCTGGCTTCATTATTTAGAACCATTTCTTTTCTCTGCATGTACTTCTGGGCAAAACCTCAAGCTTAGAGAATCTACTTCAGAAAATCCAAATGGGAAGGAAAAAAGGAGTTAGGAAGAAAAGATAATAAAACTTTTTCCTCTTCTCACTTGTTCAGCTAATGAATAGTAACTGATAAAACAGAGATGGTCACTTTGGAGATTATTTGGGAATTGGAGGAAAGTGTGACTCTTCCCCCACATGATGACAGAGGTGAAGAATCCTAAGGCTTTATTTAGTCAGGGTCACTGTTAGCTCACATACGTACAGATCAAAAGTTACTGCTCTTGGGTGGCTCACTTCTGGGGTATTTTGAAGTCCTGTGGAAGTCAGCTCTAAACATACTGAACGCAATTAAAGAAGAAGAGAGCCAAGGCAAATAGCATCGCACGTGTAGGATGCCTTCCATATTTGCATCCTTTACAGCTTGAGCACCGTATGGAAACTTCAGGCTGTTTGGGGTGTTGACCTAGAACCTTAGGGAGGGCCACGGTGAGGGCGGCTCTGCAGAGCCCCTGCCTGGCTGCCTTTCATGGCATTCCAGAGCTCACAGGGTTCAGGAATGCCATGCATGGCAAATGCCTTTAGGCAGCCTGGAGAGACAACCAGAAGCTACCCTTCTGGCCCTAAAAGCTTGGTGAGGAGGGAGAGGAAGACAGGAATGCCTCTGACAATTACTTTCTTGATAGCTTTGGACACTACCATGAATTTTGTATATACCATTTTCTCCTCATTGCTGCCCCCTCGCAGCTTAAAAGCTTTGCTGTCAGAAGTGAAGGGGGTGAAACCTGTCAGCATTTGAGTAAACAGAATAAATTAATTTGCTCTCCTTAGCAGTCCAAATGAACTTACAGTAGGATAATTTAAGAGAAGTAGGAAACCCAGTGAGACGTCATGAGAGCCTAGCAGACTAACCACATTTTGTGAGTAGGATATCATCAAGCGTTGGAGAGGCTTGGGGAGCTATGGGAGCTCACATATGCAGCTAGAGACAGTGTGTGTGGGTGCAACCACTCTGGAAAGCACTTAGCATTAACCAGTAACGTTGAGGCTGTTGTCCTAGGACAGCACTTCTCCTCTTGCATGTGTGCCTCGGGAGCCTGGAACAAGAACATTCCCAAATATTCATGAACGGTAGGATGGATAAGTAAACTATGATTTTATACCTCAACTAGAGCAGACAGACTACAACTGCACATAACACAGGTGAATCTTAAACGCATAAAGTTGAGTGAAAGAAGCAAGCCACAAAAGAATGTGTGAGTCCATTTTGAAGAAGATAAAAATAGGCATAAAGCGAACTGTGGTTTAGGAATGTAATCATAGATGGCAAATCTTAAAAGTAGAAATGTGGTTCTTACAAAAATCTAGATGTTTGTCTCTGCGAAGGAGGAAGGAGGATACAGTTGGGAAGACAGGCATGATGGTATTGGTAGGTTGGGGGTGGGGTAGGCTTGGTAATTATTCTCTAAACCACTTATGTATAGTTTGTACTCATCTTTGTTTTTCTCATACACACACATAAAGATAGATGGAAGGTAGTTCTCTCAAAATTTCTCAGTCATATGCCCTTCATGGGTGGCTCTGTCTTCTCGGTTTTTTGGCTCCATCCTGCCTTTCTGGTCCCCACTCTAACATCACCATTGGTGGCCCAAACACCCCCTGGACCTGAGCACTTGTGTTTTTTCCCTCAGTAGCTGATGTAGGTGATCGAGTTAGAGGGTACAAATTCCCTTCCTCTCTCAACCTCGTGAGTGACTTTGAAGTCTGGAAAGCAGAGATGTCACAGAGGCCCCAGAGGAGGAGGAGGGACAGCAGGGGGAGCTCTAGCCTCCATTTCCTGAGCATGGAGGGCTTAGCCCAGACCTGGCCTGGGCCATCTGGAGGGCAGACTTGGCTCTCCCTGTTGGCCATGGGGCCTGGTGAAGCCCTCTGCTGAAACTTTCCTCTGTCACATGGACATATTCTCAAATAGGACAACAGACAGCCCTTCCAAGGAAAGGGACAGGATTGGCTCTGTAATCTAGAACAAATGTGACAGAGTGGGGTGGGTCCTTTGTCTGAGCCTGTTCATGGGTGCTGGGTGGATGCGCTCCTATGGGGAGGGCAGACCTGGGATTTCCACAGCATAGCATTTCATCCTCTACCCCAGGACTCCAGTAACTGGGAGCCACCGAGGCTGCCAACGGAGGAGGTATCAGCCAGCGCAGCCACACTTGGTGACCTTTTCAGAAGGCAGACTTGGCCTAGCTATCCGGCAGAAGCATCTTTCTTCTCACCATGCTGTTTGTGAAAGAAACCACTCAGAAAATATGGACTGGAGACTTAGCAGCCATTCTAGTGGTGTGAAAAGTGCAGACTTGGGGGGAAATCTGAAGGCTTCCCCATCTGCCTTCTGACAGCTGAAATGCCCAAGGTGAAAATCGCCTCAGACCAAGAGGAACAGGCAGTGGAGAACAGGCAGATCACACAAATTTGTGCTGATGCATCCCTGCTCCTTCCCAGGTAGTGTGAGGTCAAGGCCGTCTCAAGAACAGGCCGAGTAACACAGAGGGCTGATTTGACCTCTAACCTGAACATACAACAACTTGCCTCTTGCTTTGCCATTCATGTTTGCGGAAGGTTCCAGGGCCCCGCCTTACCAACAACACACATTTCTAAGCTGCATTTCATCAAAGAATGTCATTTTTACAAACTCATTAAAAGCTGAACAAGGCTGGGCTTGCAGGCAGGCAAAGCCTGGAGAACGACTCTAGTTCTTTTGATGGCTCTGATCTTAGCATCTAGATCTCAGGCAAGTATGTAGAAAGTCCTTCTTGGCCATTTCTACCAATATCCAGCTCTGACTTCTCCCCCTTTCCTTCATCTTCTCCCCCTTCTCCAAAGCTGTGAGTGATAACACAGCTTAGAAGGTAGAGAAGGGAAAATAACAGTCATGGAAAAAGTGAGTTGCTGTTTGACCATTTCACAAAATACTCTCTTTTCAGAATCTGTTTATATGTTACAGTTTTGTCATGCTAAGTCTGCTGAAAATACTATTAGAGCACTTTGGAGAGTATTTTGGGATCATAGTCTAAAGAAGTTAGGTTGAAAAGTGAAGGCAAGAAAATTGTCTTTCCAGAGGACTCATCTGTGTGCTGCCCCATTTTCCCCATTCAGGAAGGAATTGTTTCTCCAAGTGACCTTGACCTTGTCATGTCAGATGGCCTTGGCATGCGGTATGCATTCATCGGACCCCTAGAAACTATGCATCTGAACGCAGAAGGTATGTTCTGCTTCCATCAGGGTGAAGATGCGAATTCTGTGCCGTTCAGTGGTCTTATGGGTTTTGCCAACAGCACAGTTTTGCCTTTTTTTTTTTTAAACAATTGAATAGAAACAGTATCATATGAAGGAGATAGTGCTAGCCCTGGGAACTCATAGATAGGGGCCATGTCCTGAGATGTCAGTGCACATGGAATCCAGTAACCTCAGGGCTCTGCAGGCAGACAGCACTCAGGTGGGAATGAAAAGACAGACAGGTGAGGGTGTTGTCATGGAGACTTTGCCCCATGGCATCCAGCCCCGCTGGATAAAGTTGGGTTTTCCTGAGAAAGGTGACGCAATTGTTTACAGAGGTAAGATGGACAGATAAGGGAAGTGACCACCTCTGCTGTACATATTTTCTGCCTAAATATGAGCAGCTTCTTTGTGTGACTTGCCTGTTTTAGGTCACGGGCAGCCATTCAGGGCAGGCCCATCCTTTACCCCAGAAGCCGACTTCAAAGGGCCCAGGGAGGTAGGTACAGGCCCATGGTCTAGTGACTCTAACAGAAAGCTATGTTGAGAAAGGGGAGAAAGCCTTCAAGAATGAAATGGTCAGCCACATTTTAAGCGTTTGAAAAACAAGCACTCAAACCTATACCAAACTGAAACAAAATAAATTTTATCTTGGAACACTGAAAAAATAAAAAGAAATTAAAATAAAATAAATTTTAAAAGCTATGATTGAAAATCTAGGAAATTGTCACCTAAATGTCATTACTACTTGCTATCTCTTGGTGTTGAAATTATAAGTAACTTTATTACCTTTTTGCTTTTCTGTGTTATCACAATGATTGCCATATTATTTTAATAATTATATTATTAACATGTAAAACATATGTGGAAAAAGAAAAGGAATATTGTATTCAACTTTATAGTCCACATTTAACAAAAATGTTGAGAAACTGGAGCTTATCCAGAAGGTGACCAGAGAACAGCGCGCACGTGCGTGTGTATGAGCTTGCACGTGAGATGCCTTTGTCTTTCTGTGTCTTACGTGAGAGTAGAACCAGATTGAAAGAGTGGCCGTAGCAGACAGACAAGTTTAGGCTCAGTACATGGCAGGAAGTTTCTAGTAACTGAAGCTGACATTGAGGGAGAGGGCTATGCTACGAGTGGGTGAGTGGGCCAGGCGGGGGCCGGTTGCCCACCTGTCAGGATGTTTCAATATCAGGCAGAGACACCTGTAATGAAGTGGGAAGTTGGGATAAGTAACCTCTGGAAGTCTGTTTGACTTAGATTTTATAATTCCATGATCTCTTGGTAATAGTTCAATTTTTGCCACCGGAGTTAGTGAAGTATAACTTCCAGTGAATAAGTCAAGGTAGTTTTGTAGTCTTGCAAGGACACATATGGTGTCCTTGAGTGGACTGGTCTTGTGTATCATGCAAATGTGCTTCAGTAACTGGCTTGACTCTTCCTTAAAACTGAGCATGGCCGAGAGCACTGGAGGAACAGGGGACTCTCTCCTAGCATGAGCATATTGCTTTTGTGTGGGATGACAGTTGAACATGGGAAGATAATGTAAAGAAAGAGGCCCTCATAAAAATGAAACAAGAGTTTTGAGGTATCATGAAAATAAAGCATTGGAGAATTTCCAATGCTTTTTTTCAGCCAGAACCTTAAAAGTGGTGAACATACTTAAACATTTTCTATATATATAGACACTCTTTGGTAGCCACCATGTTTTTCTCTTTTTAAAGTTTTTTTTTTCCTTCAGAAAAATAAGACAGGTCAGGTATCATGAGATATCAATAGGGAGACAACTGAGAGCAGCTTTGACTCTGAAACAAATAGAAGCAGAAGCCAATGAAATCAGAAACTCAAGAACCAAATAGTGTGGCAGACAGGAAGGAGGCCTGTAACAATTTTTCAGACAAAGCAGATATGATAAGAAAACCTAATTGGCTTGATATGATAATGGTGGACGGATGTAGTTTTCAACTTCAGAGCATTCCAAAGACCAGAGTTAGACTGCTCTAAGATCTGGCTCGGAACCAGTGGAAATGTTTATTACTCTTCACGGTGTCATCCAGAATATATCAAGATTGGGTGGGGTGTGGGGGGGAGTTCTTTTTTTCTGATGTTGTTTTCATAAAGCCAGCGTCTCAGATTCAGGCTAGTTATTAGTCTTAAAGCTACAGTTTATCTAGAAGTAGTAAAAATATTTTAGGATGTGTTTTTAATCTGATAGAATGGCACCCGAAAAGCTGGAGGCCAGCATGCCTACTTTGCCTTTTGGTTGCTTTCTAAAGGCAACCTCCTTGAAGGATAGGCTCTCAGAATGGGGAAGCTGGTCAGTGGAACCAGTCAGCCTGGGTGCCCCCTGCCTTCCAAGCTAACTAGCTTTGTGCAAGCGAGTTCCCCCACCTTGAAAATGGGGATGGCTGGGGCGCCTGGGTGGCTCAGTGGGTTAAAGCCTCTGCCTTCAGCTCAGGTCGTGATCCCAGGGTCCTGGGATCAAGCCCCACATCGGGCTCTCTGCTCGCCAGGGAGCCTGCTTCCCCATCTCTCTCTCTGTCTGCTTCTCTGCCTACTTGTGATCTCTGTCAAATAAATAAATAAATAAATCTTAAAAAAAAAAAAAAAGAAAATGGGGATGGCAACAGTGCCCACCACACAAGGGTGGTGTGAGAATGAAGCCAGGTTGAAATGCTTGGACAGATGGCTGACACAGATGAAGTCCCTTGTTCTGTTCATATAGAGTTTGGTCTCATTTTTAATTCACTACTCTTACAGTTTTTTCTTTTAACTCTCTCAAAAAGAAATACAGAATGAATACGCAGTAAGACATTTCTACAATAGAATGGTGAAATCTCCAGACTTTTAACAGTTTGGTTTGTTTCTTTGCTAAGCTTTTAGACCATTAGTTCAGCAAAGAGAACTGCCCTGTTACTCCTGACCACATTCTGGGTGCTTCCTGGGTTTACTTCTGCCTGGGGAATGACTGTCTCAGAATTGGCAGCCTCTGGAAATCACCTCCAGTCCAAGCGAATGTTTACCATCCGCCTCATAAAATTTCCTCCTGTGTGTAGGTGCTTTCTCTCTTTCCCTCTCTTTTTTTTTTTTAATTTTTAAATTTTTTTCTTTAATCTTCCTAATTGACATGCCTATGTGGTGGGTTTGGCTCACTTACGTGGAGCTGTGATTTTCAGTGAAAAAGGTGAGTTGCTAGCCCTGGGACTTTCAGGAGTTAAAGGGCCCCGGGTAGGCTTCTGTTTCCACCTGCCTCGCCTCCCTGACCTCAGGTGAGGTCTCACTCACTCAGGTGGGAATTAGATAATGTTGCTCTGTGCTTTGGGGCCTTTTTGATCTTCCTTAATAAGTTCTGCGAAACTCTGTCTCTTAAAAGCAGGTAATTCACGTAGGTGTGGGTTTATACGCTGTGAGAAAACCAGACTCCTCTGGTGTGGGCAGCAGTTAGGGCTCACCAAGAAACTGAACACCCAGAGTGTGCTTCCACGGTCACAACGGGGCTGTGTGCCTGCTCCGTAAACGCAAACCGAGAAAGGCTCTCTGCCTATCCGCCCACCATGGGCTGTGCTGAAAGTTCAAGAAAGCACACTGTCTTGCTTTTGGGGGCTCACAGCTAAAGAATTCCAAATTAGAAAGCAGCAAGATAAGCTAAGTCTAATCTCATGAGAATCAATTCTTTTTTTTTTTTAAAGATTTTATTTGATAGAGAGCACAAGCAGAGGGGAGCAGCAGGCAGAAGGAGAAGTAGGCTCCCCACTGAACAAGGAGCCTGATATGGGACTCAATCCCAGGACTCTGGGATCATGACCTCAGTCGAAGGCAGACATTTAACCAACTGAGCCACTGAGGTGTCCTGAGAATCAATTCATTTTTTCTTATTTCATATAAACGTCTCTTAAGAAATTGGGTTCCGAGTTGTCCAAAAAGCTAAGCTTTAGGGAATTTTGGGAAGTATATTGTTGAACAGGGAGACAGGAACAAGGAAGTGTAGAAGAAAAAATATAGGGGAAGATCAAATTTCATAGTAATATAAAGGAAGGACATGCTAGCCAGATAAAAAGTGAAGTGGTTTCTTCTCCTTGACATTTCCAGTGAAATTGGTATTGTGGAATGATTGTCACTCAATTCTTTTATAGCATAAGGAAACCAAATTCTTGCTGGAGATGAAGTAAAACCCTCCTTTTACTACTTCTCTAATGGAAGAGGAAATTTTACAGGTAACAGTGACAGAAGTAAATGTCCTGGAACATTGTAAATAGCATGGCACAGTGCAGATCTTGATTCTAAGTCACCATGAACTTGGGCAAGTGGGAGAGCCCTTCTAAGGGTGTCAGGCTTCCCTACAAATGAAGTGGGAGGGTCTGGACACACCTGCTCTGTTGGTTCCTTCGCTTCACCACAAACAAGGAGGCTGTTCATCCCAAGAGTCTGGGTGCATGTGATAGAAAGTGTCTTTGTATTAGTAAGAGTGAAAATATAATTGGTTTCCTGAACAAGACAGAAGAAGTTATGAAATGTATTTTAGGATTTTTGCCATATCATATTTGATTTTGAAGGAATAGATGCTCTTTTTTTATTAAAGATTTTTATTTATTTATTTGACAGAGAGAGATCACAAGTAGGCAGAGAGGCAGACGGGGGGGGGGGAGAAGCAGGCTCCCCGCTGAGCAGAGAGCCCGATGTGGGGCTCCATCCCAGGACCCTGAGATCATGACCTGAGCGGAAGACAGAGACTTAACCCAGTGAGCCACCCAGGTGCCCTGGAATAGATGTTCTTTAAAACGATAAAATTTGGGGGTGCCTGGGTGGCTCAGTTGGTTAAGCGACTGCCTTCGGCACAGGTCATGATCCCGGAGTCCCGGTATTGAGTCCCGCATTGGGCTCCCAGCTCCATGGGGAGTCTGTTTCTCCCTCTAACCTTCTCCCCTCTCGTGCTCTCTCTCACTCTCTCTCTCTCTCAAATAAATAAAGTCTTTAAAAAAATAAGTAAAGTCTTTTTAAAAACCAAAAAAACGATAAAATTTTATAAAAGGCAGTAGGGAAAAAAGCTCTCGAAAGTCCATGGGAGATTAAAATGGACTTCCCAGGGACGGTGAAAGGTGAACACTCATTCAGAACACGTGAAGCCCTCCGGAGGGGATGTGCGGTACAGAATTGAATGCTGTGGTTTCCTGCTGCGCATGTGCAGGCAGGTGCAGTCGGTTCCCACGAGGGCCTTCAGGGAGTTTGTTTTCAGTGTGAGTGTGGGATTCATAGACGCACCGATTCTTTCCTGGTTTCTTCTCATGTGATATCTTTACAACGTTCTCGATTCTTGTGTCTCTGCTCCTCCAAAAGGAATAAACTGCATTTATGTCTAGATTTTATCACCTTTTATTTGACTATATAAACAACTGGATAGACTGAAGTAAACATTTAATTTCCAAAAGGAAATAAATGTACTGGTTGTTTTCTGGGTTCCAGAAATACTAAGCTGTTCAGGCTAACTGGCCAGGGCTGGAACAGTTAGGGAGACTTTCCAAATTCTGAGTTGTCAAGTTACGCTTATGTTAAATGAAACGGAGCTCATTATTAATATTTTTATTTTGAAACTCCTTATTTTAAAGACAGTGTCCATCTCTTCATTGCAGGTGCTAACGTCAGAAACGTTGGTATGTTTGAAATGTTTACCCTTCAAAATGGTTTCTCTTCTAAGAGTGAACTGAATATAATTTTAGCACCCCTAAAGGGAAGGAAAATTATTTGAGCCAGATAAAATTGACACCGAGTGAATTTAGGCTTTCATATCAGTGTAGGTCCACCAAAACTGAACCCCAAAGAAGCTGTTTTTCATTTGTTTGTTTGGGTTTTTTTTTTTTTTTTTGCTTTTTTAAAAAGAAATCCAGTGATGGTCATTTTTATTTTAAGTTAATCATACATAGTTTTCATGGGGGAGGTGAGAGCCAAGCTCTGGGAGCTCTGCAAATTCTGTGGTTTCATTTGTTCCCTTGTTATCTTTTTAGCCTGACTGACCGCGGAGTCTTTTTGGCTTTGAAAAATGTGGAAAATGGGCCAAAGGCAGAATGGCGGGTAGCTCAGCCCCCATCCCCAGGGGGGCCCAGGACTTGGAGACACCTCCTTCATATACCTGGGCCTGGCTTCGGAGCTGACTCATGGCCAAGTGCAGGCCTGCACTGGCCTGGCCTTAGCTGCCTCCTGGGGCTGGGGATAGGGGATGAGTGCAAGAGGAGCTCTGCAGTCTGCTGGGCAGAGCGGGCCGGGGCAAGCCTGCCCCGCTCTTGGGAGGTGATGCAGCCTGATGGTGTTTCTTCAGCGCACAACTCAGATTCTAACAGAAAACAGCTTTGGCTTCTCACAGCCCACAGCTGCTTCTGAGCTACTGGGCTTCTCCCTCCCTCCCTGCTCCAGGACAAGCCTCCTTTTCAGGTGTTTCTCCATCAGAATCCTAGGGCCCTACCTCAGGATTCGAGACACTGGCCCCCAGAGGGTCCTGCAACTGCAGAAGCTCTGCAGAGCAGTGTAGCCAGGGACAGATGCCCCCGGGCGTGGGTGGCGGGGCGGGGTGGTATTGTCCACTAGCCAAAGCTGAGGCGCTCATGTGAAGCCCACCTCTCCAAGTACAACCTGGGTTGAGGAACCTGCTGCCTGGTAGACACTCAGTAAAATGGTAACTAGAACTTACGGAGTAAGAGTGAATGGGAGACAGATTCTACTGAGCTTTGACATCTCTGGTTCTTAGAATATGCATGCAAGCCATTGACACAAGTAACCTTGTGGACACATTATTGAAGGAGACATTTTTGGTAAAAATAGGACTTCCTGTGGTATTCAGTCCTTGAGTACAGGAACACAGGCTCACGGGAGAGTCCATGAGAGGCACTGACAGAGGCCCCAGGGTCTCATTGTTTTTAGGATTTCAGGATCTGATGGAAAGCTTGAGTAGTGGCGTTGGTAAGGTTACTCATTCCCCAGTGCTGGCTGACCGAGGTGGATGGTATCCCTGTACTTTTCCTTCATCTGCAGGAGGGAAAGAATGCAGTAATCTGACCTTGGGTGAGACTTTCTGAACAGATTTCTTAGTTTGGAGTCATACAATGTTCTTGCTGATATTGTGGATTCTTGTTTTCGTGTGATTTCAGGTATGTTAAGCTATTGTCACAGATACAGTGAAGGCATGCAATGTGTCCTAAAGACTTTTGGACCCATTCCAGACTTTTCCGGGGCCACAGTTGAAAAAGTTAATCAGGTATGTAGACTCCTTGTAGAGAGCTGTGCTGGCCGAGCCATGGGTGAGGTTCTGTTTGTAGCCGGAGTCTTTGCCTTTGATTTTGGTGATTCCTCAGTCCTAACTTTGCCTATCCACTGTCCTATCATGGTCATAGAAGACCTTAGAGCAGTGTGACTAGTGAACAGGTAGCTCATCTTGATTGTCTTAGGGGAGGTGTAGGCCTCTGTGGATTTGGAAAGTTGGGGATTTCCTAAGCTTTTGTCTTCGAAAGCAAATTCATAGTTTACATAAGTAGGAATAATTACTCTCCTGGTAAATGAGTTCCTCTTCATGCTCTGTTTTTTTTTTTTTTTTTTTTCCTTTCATTTCCTTTTCTTTTCATTTCATTTCCTCTTCCCAGGCCATGTGTGTGAAAGTTCCCAATGATCCAGAGCACTTAGCTGCCAGGAGGCAGTGGAGGGATGAATGTCTTCTGAGACTTGCCAAGTTGAAAAGACAGATGCAGTCCCAGTAGCTACCATCCTTCTTCACTGAGAGCCCTTGGTGGTGGAATTATAAGCACTTAATCCAGCTGCTCTGAAGCTGTGGGGATCCACGTGGTCTTTATGCAGTTCCAGAGCTCGACCTTCCCCCTTTGCAGGCCACAGTGGTGGGGCTGAGGGGTCTTCTTGTCATGCCCTGGCCTTGGGTGTCACAGTTGTGCTGGGTTCCAGGGGCTGTTGACTCCCTGCTACCTGGGCAAAGCAAGGGAACAAATCGTCTGAAGATTTTTACCTTTTATTTTTAGTGTGATTCTGTATGGCTGCATTTTATAGCCAATGATTGTAGTTTCAAGTTTATTTTAATCTGCAAAGTAGTTTTGTAATTATTTTCTAATCTACTTCTGAGTACTCTGTGGCCCGCATCTCTGAGGCACCGACCTTCATTTTGTTAATCCCTATTCTGAATAAAAAATTTTGATTGCATAAAGATGTCCTGTTTCTTCTGGTCTTTCTGAGAAAGACAGTGTTTGATTTTGATGGTTGATATATTTCAGAGTGATCATGATGAGTGAATCAACAAAAACTTTCTTCTGGGTCCTTTGTAAGCCATTCAGTAAAAATCCTCCAGTTTAGGCTGGTGTATCCCAAAGTAGATTCCACAGTGAGTGCCCTGGGGCCCTGTGGTCAGATGTGTTTGGGAAACTCCTCCCACTGCCCCACTCTTGGGCACTCATGTGTCTATAGGAAATTAAAGACTCCAAAATTCTAGAGTAAATACATTTAACCCAAAACCCTATTATCTTCTTTGACATGGAGTCTTGTCCTAGTGCTTGTTCCCCAAATACTCTAGCAAATAGCAATACAAGGACCCCACTACCCCCTGTGAGGCCAGCATGTCTCAATAGCTCAGGTCACAGGATGCTACCACAGGACTCCCTGACAGCTCCCACCCCAGTGACACTCCAGCCTTTCCATTTCAGGTGACCAGCTTCCCAGCTTCACCCAGTAGGGAGAAAACTTTTCAAGGCTATAGTGGTGTGGGAACCAGTGTCCCCAGTGAGGAACTGTCCTCATTCCGGCTCTGTGTGCACACACATTCATTTAGGCAATGATATCTTTTGAGCAGCTGTGATGCCCCAGACATCAAGCATGTAGTCTCTGCCTTTCAGAAGTTTACTCTAAGACAACTAAGTGTTAGAATAAAATACGATATTTCTTTTGATGGCTGCATAGTATTCCGTTGTGTATATATATATCACATCTTCTTTATCCATTCGGAGAAAGACAACTATCACATGATCTCCATGATATGAGGAAGTGGAGATACAACGGGGGTGGGGATTAAGGTGGTAGGAAAAGAAAAAATGAAACAAGATGGGATCGGGAGGGAGACAAACCAAAAGAGACTCTTAATGTCATAAAACAAACTGAGGGGGGTGGGGGGAGGGGGGTTGGGAGAGGGTGGTGGGGTTACATTATATGTTTAAATAAAAAAAAGCTTAAGAAAAATAATAAAATACGATAGTGCCCGAGAGGATCATATACACAGGAGATTCTAACTCCCTGCCCTGGGTGTGCCGTGGAAGATCTTACAGGAGACAGCCTTTGAGCTGAGTCTTGATTAACAGGGGAGAGTCAGCAAGCCTTCCTGGCAGAGGAGCAGAGTGGAGAAGGGCTCTGGGTACCCCAGGAAGCTGGGGTGGTTCCCTGCAGCCAGAAAGAGAGCTCTGTGGAGGGTGGCTGGGACAGATGCAGGTAATGAAGAGTGCTGGGCTCACACCAACTGGGGAACCTAAACGGTCTGGAGGTTGTGAGAGGCCCTGTCCTACTGGGACTTCAGAAAGTCCCTTCTGACAACAGAAGGGACCACACTGAAGGCTATTTTGGTCTAGGTAGTGAATTTGTCAAGTATCCTGGGGGTAGAACTACAGTCCTTACTGATGACCTGAGAAAGGTGATACCAAAGCTTCCTAAGTTGGCATCTTGGGAGCTGATGCAGGTTATTGATGCCTTTTAATAAGAAGAAGAAATTAGGAAGAGGGGGCAGGAAATATGAATGTCTCACGTGTTAAACTTCACTGAAAAAGAAAATGTAGCAAAACATGTAGGAGTTTTTCAGCCTTGAAAGTCTCATTCTCTTCATCTGATTGAGTTTTAGATGCTCCTTAAATTTTGATGACTCAGTGCATCATTCTGTGACCTACTGGTAGAATTGTGAACTGAGCAAGTCAAGCCCTTGCTTTTCCCGATAGCTTCTGGCTCCTCCTTTCCCTTTACATACTCCACTCACCCTCTTGTCTTCCCAGAATTGCCACACTCCTCTCAGGGCCTGCCTAATTCCTTCTATTATAGACCCATGGATGCCACCATAGTCTCTGGACCCAGGTTTGGGGTCCCTGAGAAGAAGATGACTTCACTGGGAGATGTGGGGTGTTGGTGGATGTCAGACGTGGGCTGTTGGTTTCACAGCATCAATGAGCCATGGGAATTCCAGGAAAAGTGGTCAAGGGAGACCATTCGGCCTAATGCTGCGGACCTGTACGAGGGAACAAGGCAGGAGCATCCTGGTGTCCCTTCTGGTGGCATTAAGCAGGAAAGACAGAAGTGGGGGCAGTGTGGAGGCACATTCATTTATGTGTCTGAGTTCTGTTTTCCCACTTGTGCTGTCCTGAGATACATGCAGTAGAGGTACATGCAGGCTCTGCCTATAGCTGTCAGTGTAAATGAGGAAGCATCAACACAAGGTATTGGTCGCGACAGTGATGAGAGAACCAGTGTGTTCATTCACATCTGAGGGCTGAAAAAAATTATCATTTTAAAATTTTGAGAGCAGCAGATGTTTGTGGTCTGGAAGGAAGGCAGGATGCAGCTCTGGAAACGGGGGACAGAGCCAGGAATTGGCCCGACAGGGAAGTGAAGGAGGACAAGTATGTGACACCGCCTCTCACAGGCCTCTCAGAGACATACTATAAGGCTTAAAAACAAGCAGCTTTTTCAGGTCATCGTCCCTGGCTTTCAGGGGGCTCGCTTGTTTTGCTGAGTTTAGCAAGCACATAATTCCTGGATCAGTTTTCCCATGAATGTCCTCCTTCTGTTGCGGCAGCCCATCAAGATGCCGCACTCAGTTAGTCCCCTTCCGGTCTGTGAGTTTCTCAGTCTGGCCTTGCTTTTCTTGACCCTGACAGAGCCCTGGCTAGGTTTTCTGCAGGATATCCCCCAGTCTGGGTTTGTCTGGTGTTTTCCTCATGTTCAGATTGGGATTAGGCTTTGGAAAGAAGAATGCCCCAGAGGTGAAGAATCCTTCTTGTCCCATCCTGTCAGGGGCTACGTGATAGCCACATGGCATCAATGGAGATGTTAGCCTTCACAGGATGGATTTGCCAGGTTTCTGCATGGTGAGTTACCACCATTAAGGAAGAAGAAATTACTTGGAAGGACTAGCCCAAGCAGCTATTGTCCTGACTGGTTTCTGAATCATTTTCTCAGAATGGCAAAGCTGTCAGTCTCCATTCAAAGCGTGGTGTTTACACAGTCCTTTCTCATTGGTCTCTGCTTCCAGAAACTTTTCTTCCCAAAGGCCCAGTCTACATCTGTGCACACAAGAATCCAAATGATCTCCTTGTTCCTCATGTTTCAGTAGCAGCTTAGCACTCTTGAAAGACTTGGGGGGAGAGGGACAGCTGCCAAAGAATAGAGATTTATATATTGTTCCTATGCAAGTCAGAGACTGGTTTAGCAGTGAAGTCCCTGTGATTCATGTCTGGCTCTTGCTCAGTTTGGAGGTACAGAAACTATTTTGTTAGAACATGTGTAGTGGATAATTTATAAGATTATTTTTCTCATGCTAATAAGACTCACAAGAATGCCAGTTTCATTCATTTTTCAATTGATTCCTTGATGGAAGATTTAGTGAGCATCTACTGTGTGCCAGGTACTATTTCAAGAGCTGGGGAGGCACTAATAAATGAAACAGGCAAATGCCGCCTGCTGATCTGGAGCTTATAGTGTAGTTCTAGTGGGAGAAAACAAACACAAACCCACCAATAGACAAACTATAGACTACATCAGAAGGGGACCTGTTATGCAGCTGAAAACAAAGCAGAGGAGAGTGAGGGAGTACAGGGAGTGCATGTCTGTGTGCATGTGGGTATAAGTATCCACACAGTATTAGGGAAGTAATCAAGGAAGGGTTGATGAGAAGATAGAGAAGATAGAAGAGCAGAGACCTAAAAGAAGTGAGGGCTAGAACCATGGAGCGGGCCAGAAAAGATGGATGCCCCAGGAAGAAGGAACAGAAGTGCAAAGGCCGCACAGTGGAAGCTGAACCTCTACCCACAAGGCACAGCCAGAGGAGCCATGTGGCTCAGCGCAGGAGGGAGGAAACAGCAAGAGATGTGGTAAGAGATGTGGCACAGGGGCAAGGTGAGGCCTTGAAGGCCAATACGAAGACTGGCTTTTTCTTTGCACAAGGGAAAGCCAGAGAGGTTTTTTTGGTTTTGCTTTGTTTTGTTTTAAATTGTGGTAAGAATACTTTGTATCTTAGTATGAGATCTACCTTCTTAAATTTTTAAGCGTACAGTATCACATTGTTAAGTGTAGGCACAGTGTTGTAGAGCAGATCTCTAGAACTTACTCATCTTGCATAACTGAAACTTTACACTCATTGAACAGCGACTCCCCATTTTTCCCTCTTGCAGCCCCCAGCAACTTCCATTTTCTCTGCATCTGTGTGTTTGACTATTGTAGATCCCTCATGTAAGTGGAATTATGACATTTTTGTCTTTGTGGCTGGCTTATTTCACTGAGCATAATGTCCTCAAGGTTCATCCACGTTGTAGTATATAGGTAGGATTTCCTTCTTTTTAAGGCTGAATAACATTCTGACTATGTAAATACCACATTTTCTTTCTATTCACCTGTCAATGGACATCTGGGTTATTTCCACAACTTGGCTATTATGAATAATGCCCCAATGAACACAGAGTGCAAATATCTTTTTGAGATTCTGATTTCAATTCTTTAGATAAATACCCAGAAGTGTGTATTGCAGGATCATATGATAGTTCTATTTTTTAATTTTGCGGGAAACTTTGTTGTTTTTCATAGTGGCTGCACCATTTTACATTCCCACCAATGGGGCACAAAAGTTCTAATTTCTTCACATTTTTGCCAATACTTGCCATTTTTTTTTTAATGAAAGCCATTCATCAGGAATGAGGTGATATCTGTATTATTTTTATTTGTGGTTTTGATTTTGATCTGTATTTCCCTGATGATTAGCGATGTTGAGCATCTTTTCATACACCTGTTTGCCTGTCTTTGGAGACATTTCTATTCAGTTCCCCTACCCATTTTTAAATCAGATTATTTGTTTTGTACTATTGAGTTGTATGTGTTTCTTACATTTTTGAATATAAATTCTTTAACAGATTTTGGTTTGCAAATCTTTTCTTCCATTCTGTAGGTTACCTTTTCACTCTGTTGATTATTTCCTTTGATGTGCAGATACTCCTAGTTTAATGTAGTCCCACTTGTCTATAGTTGTTTGTACTTTGGCATCATATCCATGAAATCATTGCCAAGACCTATGCTATGAAACTTTTTTCCCTTATGTTTTCCTGTAGGAGTTTTATAGTTCCAGGCCTTTTCAGAATACTTAATTTCTCAATTCATTTCAAATTGATTTTTGTGGGGGTACCTGGGTGGCTCAGTGGGTTAAAGCCTCTGCCGTTGGCTCAGGTCATAGTCCCGGGGTCCTGAGATCAAGCCCCACATCAGACTCTCTGCTCAGCAGGGAACCTGCTCCCCCTACCCCTGCTGCCTTTCTGCCTACTTGTGATTTCTGTCAAGTAAATAAATAAAATCTTTTTAAAAAATTGATTTTTGTGTCATAAGTGTCTCATTTCATTCTTTTGAGTGCGTATATCCAGTTTTTCCAATAGCATTTGTTGAAGGTGCTGTCCTTTCCCCATTGTGTGGTTTTGGCACCCTTGCTGAAGATCAGTTGATCACGTATATGTCATTTTATTTCTTTTTTTTTTTCTTTATTTTCTTTCTTCATTTTGTTCCATTAGTCTTTATGTCTATCTTTATGCCAGTACCATACTGTTTAAAATACTGTATCTTTGTGATATATTTTGGAATCAAGAATTATGGTTTCCCCAGCTCTGTTCTTTTTTCTCAAGATTGTTTTGGCTTGGGCGCCTGGGTGGCTCAGTGGATTAAGCCGCTGCCTTCGGCTCAGGTCATGATCTCTGGGTCCTGGGATCGAGCCCCACATCGGGCTCTCTGCTCCGTGGGGAGCCTGCTTCCTCCTCTCTCTCTGCCTGCCTCTCTGCCTACTTGTGATCTCTGTCTGTCAAATAAATAAATAAAAATCCTTAAAAAAAAAAGATTGTTTTGGCTTTCAGGGTTGGTTCTTTGTGGCTCCATAATAACTTTAGTTATTATTACTTAGTTATTATTATGGCTTATTATAAAAAAGCCAGCCACAAAAATTTTTTCTATTTCTCCAGAATTTTTTCTTTCTCCAGAAAAAAATCCATTGAGATTTTGATAGTGCATTGAATCCGTATATTACTTTGGGTAGAATAGACATTTAACAATCATAAGTCTTCCAGTCCGTGAACACAGGCTACCTTTTCATTTATCTATGTCTTCTTAAATTTCTTTCATCAATATTTTGTAGTGTTCAGTGCACAAGTCTTTCACTTTCTTGATTAAGTTTATTCCTAAGTATATTATTCTTTCTGATGCTATTATAAATGAGATTTTTATCTTAATTTTTTTGAGATAGTTCATTGTTACTGTTTTGAAATATAGCTAATTTTGATATGTTGATTTTGTATCTTGCAACTTTACTGAACTTGCTTATTAGTTCTAACAATTTTTTTATGGAATCTTTAGGTTGTTTTTTTTTTTTTACATATAAGGTCATGTCATCTCTATAACTTATGGTATTCAGTAAAAGCGGTTCTAAGAAGGAAGTTTATAATAATAAATGCCACCATGAAAAAAAAGAGAATGATCTCGAACTATTTTTACACCTTAAGGAACTCAAAAAAAGAGCAAACTAAATCCAAAGTTAGCAGAAGGAGGGAAATAATAAAAACTAGAACAAGAATACATGAAATAGAGACTAGAAAAACCCCTAGGGCAAATAGTACATTATATGTTAATAAAAATAATTAATAATAAAAAATAACTAAAAAAAAGAAAAACAATAGAAAAAGACCAACAAAATTAAGAGTCAGTTTTCTGAAAAGATTAACAAAATTGATAACCTTTAGATAGACTAAGGAAAAAAAGAGAAAACTCAAAATACTGAGCCTAAAGTTAGCAGAAGGAAGGAAATTATAAAAGATTAGAACAAAAATCAATGAAATAGAGACTAGAAAAACAATAGAAAAAGACCAATGAAACTAAGAATTGGTTTTCTGAGAAGATTAACAAAACTGATAAACCTTTAGCTAGAATAAGAAAAAAAGAGAGGAAACTCAAAATCAGAAATGAAAGAGAAGACAATCCAAGTCGTGCTCATTCTGCAATGCCTGTAGAGAACTGTTAAAAACACTTGCAATAAAGATGTTTCCAAGAAAAGACAAAACAACAAAACCCACTGGTGTCATAGGAAAGCAATGGGTCAAAAGAGACTACTGCTTATTTCTTAAAGATTTTATTTATTTATCTATTTGTTTGAGAGAGAGAGCACAAGAAGGGGAAGTGGCAGGCAGAGGGAGAAGCAGACTCCCCGCTGAGCAGGGAGCCCAATGTGGGACTCGAGCCCAGGACCCTGAGATCATGACCTGAGCCAAAGGCAGATACCTAACTGACTGAGACACCCAGGCATTCCAAGACTACAGTTTAATGTTTAACTGTGAACAATTATATGTCAACAAATTGGATGACCTAGAATAATTGGATAAATTCTCAGCAATATATAGCCTATCAAGACTAAATCATAATAAAATAGAAAATCTGAACAGATCTATAACTAGTAAGGAAATCAAATCAGTAATGAAAAAACTCCCAATAAAGAAAAGCCCAGGACCAGATGGCTTCACTGGTGATTTCTACCAAACATTTAAAAAATTAATACTAATTCTTCTTAAACTCTTCCCAAAAATTGAAGAGGAAGGGACACTTTCAAGCTTATTTTATGAGGCTAGCATTACCCTGATACTGAAAAACAAAGACACTAACTAGAAAAGAAAACTACAGACCAATATCCCTGATGAACATAGATGCAAAAGTCGTCAACAGAATACTAGCAAATCAAATTCAGTATTAAAAGGATCATATACCATGACCAGGTGGGATTTACCCCTGTGATGCACAGATGCTTCAATATATGAAAGCCAATTGTGATACCCCACATTAATTAAGCAAAGGATTAAAAGTCACATGATCATTTCATTAGATTCAGAAAAAGGGTTTGATAAAATTTGGCACCTTTCATGATACAAACTCTCAATGAATTGGGAATAGGAGGACCATACCTCAGCACAGTAAAGGCCGTATGTGAAAACCCTGTAGCTAACATCATACCCGATGGTGAAAAACTGAAAACTTTTCCTCTAAGATCAGAAACAGGGAAAGGATGTCTGCTCTTGCTACTTACATTCAACATAGCACTGAAAGTCCTAGCTAGAGCAATTAGGCAAGAAAAAGAAATAAAAGGTATTCAAATTACAAAGGGGCATTTGAACAGAGTGGCACCATCTGACTTGGGTTTTTTGAGGCTCCATCTGGCTTGTGTTGAGAAGGGACTATCTGGGGGCAAGAGTAGAAACAGGGAGGGTCATCAGGGTGTACCTGCAATTGCCTTAGTCAGAGATGGTAGACTTGAAGGAGGGAGGTGGCAGTGGCAGTAGTGAGAAGCAGGCAGATTCTGGAGATATCTTGGAGGTGGAGCTAACAGGATGGACTGACAGATTGGATATGGGTTATGAGAAAAAGGAATTGGTCAAGAGTAACTCCAAGGTTTATGTCTAGGGCAATGGGAAGGATGGAATTTTCACTCATTGGGATGGGGAAGATGGAGCAGGGGAGGAAATAATAACTAGAAAGTTGTCTGGTAGGTTGGAATCTGAGCAAGAGCATAGTGGGTGGTGCTAAGCTAAGATTGTCTTGTGTACCTACCCATCTCAACCTCAGTCTCTACCTGCCAAGTTGTGGAAACACTTGGGTCAGGTGGGAAGAAAATGTTTTACCCTGCACAATGTTGGAGAAAGCTACATAAAGACTTGGTTCTTCTGTTCCCCTCTTTTCTTCTAAACTCCATTTTTCCATTTTGTCTTCAGAGAAGAGAATATTGATTCTGCTGCAGTTTCCTGATTCAATAACTTTTTTTTTGGAGCAACTACTATATATTTAGGTGTTGTGTAAGGGGTCTAAGGCTAGAGAAATGAATTTACATTGATCATTATAAGTTCACAGTTTAGTGGAGAAGGTGGACACATGAAGAGAAAAGCATAAATTTGCAAGTGCAATGAGAGACCTGTGCACAGAGTGTTATAAAAGCACACAGGAAGGGCCCATAGCTAAGTCTAGTGTGGGGGACAAGAAGATTACAGCTAGATTTCCCTAAGGAGGTAGTATCTGATTTGTAAATCTTGAGAAGTAGGGATAAATGAGCCTAGCAAAAGTTAATTTCTATCAGAATAGTATCAGGTACAACAGAAGGCACTAAATAAATAATTATTGAAAGAAAGAAAGAATGAAAGGGGGTTAGAGAGGGGAGCTACGGTGGGAGAACAGGAACACCTGGGCCCCGGCCATGGCTTCTCACAACCAATCATCTTTGTGTATGTGTGGAAGATGTCCTGCCCCACCAGGACTTGTAGAGTTGGTTGAACTTCATCATGTGTTCATTTTATTGGCTTCATTCTGAAGGTAACCTTAACTCTAAGATTAAGGGGCAGTGATTAAATCCCCAAGCCATGTGGCCATCAAACATTTTCTTGTTCTGTTGGCTTCCTCCTAACCTGGCTAACATCCAAAGAGTTTAGTACAGAGTGCGTCAAACTGAAAGAAGGGTGTAGTATTTGTCAGCTCAACATATTCTCTTTAGATTTTTCTCTACACCATTTTGCTTCTGTTGCAGTCACTTTTTAAAATTTTTTTTATTTTTTATTTTTTATTTATTTAAGCTTTTTTATTTAAACATATAATGTAACCCCAACACCCTCTCCCAACCCCTTTCCCCCCCCCCCCAGCCCCCTCAGTTTGTTTTATGACATTAAGAGTCTCTTTTGGTTTGTCTCCCTCCCGATCCCATCTTGTTTCATTTTTTCTTTTCCTACCACCTTAACCCCCACCCCTGTTGCATCTCCACTTCCTCATATCTGGGAGATCATGTGATAGTTGTCTTTCTCCAGTTAACTAGAGCGTATTATGCTTAGCGAAATAAGTCAACTGTTGCAGTCACTTTTTCAAAAATGAAAGCCAAAAACTCCGGTAAAAATGGAACAAAATACTGTCATTGCATGTAGCCAAGACATCTAGAGAAAACCAAGCCATGTAAATGCAGTGTTGCAGGACATTGAGCATCAGGCTTGAAAGCTGGCAGGCAATGGAGTGCAGGAACTCTGCATTTCCTCTCCTTGAATCCCTGGCACTGAGCCCTGAACAGAGCTGGCATGTGGCAGGCACTCAGCAGTGTTTGTGCATGAGGCCAGGTAAATGAGTGGAGTCCCAGTGAAGGGGGCTTGGTATCCCTCTGCCAGTCTCAGTGGGCACAGAGGAGGAACCTGTGGCCCCTCCTCTGTGCCCAGGGAGCAGGAATGAGTGTGCTCAAACTGCATACTCCACATGTAGATCATGTGAAAATGTATTTTCTTAAATGGTGAGGGTTGATAAACACTGGAACTTCGTACTGAGGAAAGAGATGTCATGCCAGTTTCTTGAAACCTTAGGTCAATTTAATTCTTTCTAATATAGAAAGAGAGCCTTGATCTCTCAAAGAAGGAAAATAGGTCATTAGCTCACATAAGGATATTTACATAGAAAACACCCTAAGGGAAGTATACCAAAATGCCAAGCTTGGTTATTTGGGGATGGTTTCAAATTTCTTCTATATGGTTTTCTTTGTACTACGACTTTTAGTATACAGACATGTTATTTTTACATCAAAAAGCTCAATGCTGAGGTACCTGGGTGGCTCAGTTATTAAGCGTCTGCCTTTGGCTCAGGTCATAATCCCAGGGTCTGGGGACTGAGGCCCGCATCAGGCTCCCTGCTTGGCAGGAAGCCTGCTTCTCCCACTCCCACTCCCCCTGCTTGTGTTCCTTCTCTCGCTGTGTATGTCTCTGTTAAATAAATAAATAAAATCATATAAATAAATAAATAAAATAAAAAGCTCAATGCTGTTAACATGGGTTGTCTGCTATGGGGATATCCATATGGCCATCAAAACCATAGAAGAGAGACCTCTGGTGTCCTCCCATCTGGTGTCAAATATGGACGGGCCCACATGTGGACAGTTTCACATATGGACAGTGTTTGTAAGTTGTTGAATGGTTCCACAGAGCCAGAGTTGGCTGTTCGCCATAGAGAGCCCAAGTCCAGCAATGCATTGGGATGACCTCTCTTCATAGAGCTGCGTGGTCTCCCAAGACTTGGCTGCACACCTGCCAGCTCACTGTTGTCATTGTCTACTCTTCAATAGCCTCTGAAGTTCTAATCTCTGAAGATTTTTAATTTTTTTTTAATTTGATACAGAGAGAATGCACAAGCAGGGGGAAAAGCAGAAAGAAAGGAAGAACCAGGTTCCCCGCTGAGCAGGGAGCCTGATGTCAGTCTCGATCCCAGGACCCTGAGATCATGACCTGAGCCACCCAGGTGCCCCCTGAGGATACCTTTTGAAACAAGACTAGGTCCCTACTTTCATGGAACTTATGTTCTAAATGAAGGAGGCAGTAAAAAATGAGTAACTAAGTGGATAAACAAATGAAATGCCAGATATGGGAAGTGTTGGTCAGAGGATGAAATCAAGTGATAGGATAGTGTTTGCCCAATGTCTGCTTTGTGCTGGATGTTTGGGAGGGCCTATCCAAGACCTGGACAACAAGAAGGACCCAGCACTGTTCCAATCTGAGAAGGAGCTGCAAGGGAGAAATCACAGTTGGATCCTAGACCTGGAAGTGAAAGTCTAAGCAGGTAAGCAGGTGCGGGGGACAGAGGGCAGGCTGCTTTATGGGGAGCACACATGGCGGGGTAGGGTCTGGATTAGGTCAGAGTTTGATTTAAATGCAGTGGGAAGACCTGGACCTGGTATAGTCTAGTTGATCTGCATTTTGAAAAGCCCTGTGGAGTCAGAGGTCAACCAACTTTTCCTGTACAGGTTCATACCATGCCTGTGGGAGTCTATTATAGCTACTCCACACAGCCTTGTAGCCTAAAAGCAGCCATAGGTAAAAGGAAATGAGTAAGTGTGGTTATAACCAATAAAACTTGCTTATGTTGAGCGAAATAAGTCAATCAGAGAAAGACAATTATCATATGATCTCCCTGATATGAGGAATTTGAGAGGCAGAGTGGGGAGTTTGTGGGGTAGGGAAGGAAAAAATGAAACAAGATGGGATCAGGAGGGGGACAAGCCATAAGAGACTCTTAATCTCACAAACCAAACTGAGGGTTGCTGGGGGGTAGGGAGAAGGTGGTGGGGTTATGGACATTGGGGAGGGTATGTGCTATGGTGAGTGCTGTGAAATGTGTAAGCCTGATGATGATTCACAGACCTGTTCCCCTGGGACAAATAATATATTATATGTTAATAAAAAGAATTAATTAAAAAAACTTGCTTATAGACATTTGACATTTGAAGTTCATGTGACTTTTATACATCAGGAAATCTTGTTCTTTTGATTTTTTTCCCTACCATTTAAATATAAAGCCCATGCTTAGCTCACAGGATGTGCAAAGTCTTTGGCAGATGGATTAGACTATGGGAGGGACTGGGGAAGGCAGGCTTGGTGCAAGGAGGAAGTTGGAGGCCTTGCAGCAACACAGGCTGGGCAGTGCTGGCAAGAGAGCATGGGAGGAAGGGGGAGAGACTTGGGTGTTTCTTTGGAGGTAGTCAACAGGGCTTGTTGGTGGTTGGGATGTGGAATAGAAAGCCTTGTAGCATCTTTGCCAGCCAAGTTGCAGGTCAGACCTGTTTGGTGCTAGTGGTTCAGGCTTTGGGAGAGCTGGAGGCTGAAATTGCTATCTTGATCTTTATGACAAAAAAGAGCTTGGGGCCCATGGGAGATAGAATCTTACCACAGGAAAATTGAGGTGGGCAGGGCTGGGGCTGATTGTGGGTGGAGAGTCTGCCTCAGTTCTCAGTATCCCGGCTCATGGCTGGTCACATACCCTGTAAAGGTTGATGAAAAAACATGGACCAGGAGTTACATTTCTCAGACCTAAGGGACAGAGCATCATTCATTCCATCAGGGTGCAAGAGACTCGCCCCTTCTGAAAGTGGGGAGTGGCAGGCTGCAGGAAAACACAGTAGCAAGTCCAAAATGACCTGAATTCAAAATAAATATTACCCAGTTTCCCAGCGGCTCGGTTGACTCTTTGAGAAGCCACAGAACACAGGGATCAGGAGCTCAGACTCCATGGCCAGACAGCCTAAGTTCAGGTTGTGGTGTGGCTGCATGGAGCAGGGTAGACTCAGGCAAGGTACCATGCTCACACGTCTGTGTCTCACTTGCCCCACGTGATGGGTTCTGTAGATGTAGCACCTGATCGTGCTGTTTGAGACACGAGATAACATCTTTGCTGTAGAGTCTGGGCCCATGATCAGCACTGGGTCACTAGCAACTGTAGTTAGTGCATGAAAATAGCTAGACAGCCACAGACAGAGAAGCAGTGGGGGAAGGTGCCTATGGAGACAACAGGGTTCTCTCCAACAGTTCTCCATGGCTTGAGAATGGTGGGTACTTACTCCCCATGACAAATGCCCTACAGTGCTAATCATGCACAACTTCCCTGCTCTCTGGTCTATTTTCCTGATGGCAGGAACAAGGAACACGTGCGATGCCTTGTGTTCCTCATGGCTTAGTGCATGGTGCGAGAGAGTGAACATAACTCAGGTCAAGGGGTGCTGTATTAGTGTTCTCCAGAGAAACAGAACCAATAAGGTATGTAGATATATACAGATATAGTTACAGGACTTGGTTTATGTGACTGTGGAGACTGAGAAGTCCCTCGATCTGCTGTCTGTGGGTTGGAGCCCCAGGAGAATTGGTATGCAATCCTGTCTGAGTCTCAAGGCCTGAGAGTCAGGAGAGCCAATGTCTACGGGCAGGAGAATTGGATGTCCCAGCTCAGAAAGAAAACAAATTTGCTCTTCCTCCATCTTTTTGTTCTATTCAGGCCCTCAGTGGATTGGACGAGGCCCAACTATATTGATAGAATTTTCTTTACTCAATCTGTAATTCAAATGCTAGTCTCTTCCTGAAACACCCTCCAGACACATCCAGAAATAATGATATACCAGCTGAGCCTCAAGTTAATGCATAAAATAAGCCATCGCAGGCACCTTCCCAGTCTCTGCATTGTGACACCTATAGAGAGCCTAACTCAGGGACGAAGGGAATCAAAAAACAAAAAGGAATTATGATTGCTACTTTCACCTTTTGTATCAGTCTACTTTGGCTATCATAATATAATACCACAGAATGAGTGGTTTGGAAAACAGGCATTTATTTCTCACAGTTCTGGGGGCTGGAAGTCCAAGATCAGGCTGTCAGCATGGTCAGGTTCTAGTGAGACCTCTCTTGCTGGCTTGCATATGGCTGACTTCTCACTGTGTCCTCACATGGCCTTCCCTCCTCATGCCTGGAGAGAGTGAAATCTCTCTCTTCTTCTTTATGAGGCCACTGATCCTATTGGGTTAGGACCCTACCCTTTGGACCTCATTTAACCTTAGTTCACTCCTTACAGGCCCTATTTCTAAATATAGTCACACTGGTGGTTAAGAGTTCAACATATGAATTTGGGGGTGTGGAATGCAATTCGTTCCCTAGCACCTATCAAAGAGTATTAAAGAGAATCCATGGTGATACTTCCCAAACCACTTCTATTCTGCCTGTTCACAGCTGCCTGGCCCCACTCATTCACCGGTCCTCCTGGATCTCTTCCTAAATCTTCTCCTAGTTCCACCTTATTTACTTCCGGGTTATATCTTCCCAGGCAGGCAGGCAAGACTCTCACTCAGCAAAGATCCCGATCCCATACTCCCAAGTAAGCAGAGTAGTGAAAGGGCAGAAGCGGGGGTGGGGGCACATTCATATGTTGATGATGCTTCCTCACTGAATATGGACATTATTCAGAGGGATCCTATGCACACTCTATTTTCTCATTTAATCCTCACACGGACCTTGAAGTAGGACACCGAGATGCTCACAGAGCCAGGAAGTGCTGGGGCCAGAATCTGAATTCAGGCGATCTATATCCAGAGGTCACACTCCCTCATGCAATATCAAGACAAGATTATAGGCCGGGAGGTCTCTGGGCCCCAAGCTTCTCTCTGATGGTATTGTGGGGGTTCAGTTGGGGCGTGACTGGAAGCCCATACTGACCATCCTTTGGACTGGAGTTGGAAGAAGCTCAGAATTCTTGGAAAATTTTAGGTTGAAAATACATGAGGGGAGAGGCCTTAATGAAGTGCATGGGAGAGTCCCAGAACAGTGGAGCTCTGCACAGAGATGTTCTGTCACAATCTGAGTACATGTGAGTGTAGTGGGGCTTGGATGTCCATGTCCAGGTGGCTCGCTGTGCCCTGGCTGTCATGGGACACACAGCCATCAGAAACCAGCCACTATGTGGGTGCTGTGGAGAGAAGATGTGTGCCGGGTCACACAGCACTTTGTTTACGGTCCCCTGTGTGTTTGTGTTGCGGCATGCTATCAAGGATGGCTTCCCTCAGGAAATGCTATTCGACATGAGACAGGAAGACTAACTCGAAGCTTCCCAGGCTAACGGACCAGAGCTAGGAAGAGAGTATTCCTATTTGCTCATCTGTAAAATTAAACTAATAATAGAACTTGCCTCAATTAGCTGTTGTGTGAGGCCTAAGTCATGTGGGAATGCTTTGAGTGCCTGACTCTAGTAGACATGCCTGGTTCTGCCCACATACCCTGGGATCTCACATCTATATGCAGAAAGCCACGTACTGTGAGTACCTGTTTTTGTAGGAAATGTTTGAGTTTGGAGCTGATGGCCAAGAAAGAAATCTTGAGATGTCTTTGGTGCAAAAGGGTGGTTTTATGAAAGCACAGGAACTAGACATGTGGGCAAAGAGAGGCACTGGGATCATGAGGAGTGGCCCATTATATACTTTCAAGTTGGAAGGGGGTTAGGAATAGCATAAGTCTCTAAGGAATTTTGGAAACAAGGTTTTTAGGCCCTTGAGGGGGTTAGTTCTTATTGGGAAAAGTCATTTATTACTGTATAATAAAACCCCCAGTCATGAGACCCTGTATATGAATATCAGTGGGCCTGATATTAGGTTGATTAGAGGATGATTGCTAACATATATCTTGGGACGTAGAGATCAAGGAAGTTTCCAAAGGAATTTTTATATGTTAAAGTAGACTCATAGGATCTGGGGGGTTGGGCTAAGATTGCCTTTTGCCTTTAGCAAAGCATCAGCTTTGAGGCAGCTGAGCTCCCAGAGGAAGGTCACTCTACCTATTTCAAGGGCTTGTCAATGGGCTGTAAGTAGTAGAGAAATTTAATTTTTTTTCTTTTGCCTTTGTTTCCCACATCACTTAGGATTCTCTGGCAGAGTTTTCTTCTGGCTATGGGGACATGCTAACCCATAGGTAAGGAAGGCTGGAGAGCAGATGCCTCCAGAAGCCAATCTCACAATGACAGACAGGAAGTTGGCAGGTAAATAGCCCACTCTCCCCAGCCCTGCCCCAGGTTGAGGTAACTGAACTGAGCAGTTCCTTGCCTCCCCGAGCCCCTTCCTGGTCAGTATAAGCTGCATTTGTGCATGGTGGTTTAGCAGAGTTTGGTAGAGTTCCATAAAAGCTAACTCCATAATGGAGATGGACAGAGAAATGGAATATTTGGAATATTCCTCGGAAGGGAAAGGCAACAGAACTTGGTGATGGGTCAGGTATGGGAATGGTGAGGAGGGGAGATGACGCCCAGTGTCAGGCTTTTGTGGCTTGCAAGGAGACCTGCCCTGAGATGGGGACCCAGGGAGGGCTGATGGGAAGGAGGGCTGAGTTTATCTCTGGCCATACTGCATTTAATTTGAGTTAGGTCTCAAGCCCGGGGAGGGATAGATGAGGGTGGGCATCAGAAAGGAAGTCTGAGCTGGAAACAAACTTGGGAGTCGTGAGGATTTACGTGATAAATGAAGCCATGGGCATAGCTAAAATTATGTAGGGAGGCAACATTGCAACTGAATGTGAGAGACAGGGAAGTGACCATGAGCCAACGGAAGCAGTGAGGGACAGAGAGGAGAAACAGGAGGGAGGAAGGAGGAAAAATCACAGAGTAGGGAGTTACTGAAGCCTGGAGAAGAGGGTTTCCCAAGGCTGCCTCACAGTGTGGTGCAGTTTCCCTGTCTGGATGATAATTTGGTGATCCTACCACCTCTCTTTTCTCTATTTTCTGAGCCAGTCCCAGGCAATGAGGAGGGGCTGGAGACCCACCTTCTCAGCCATGGGATTCAGGAATGAGCCTTGTTACCACAGGCTCAGGAAGAAGTCGTTGGTTGTAATGTGCCCTTTGCTTCAAGTGCCATTGGCTCTCCCCTGGGCTGCCCAGCCTGAGGCTCCTACCTCAGTTTCCTCGACTAACCCCAGGGGGCCGTCTGCAGGCCTGGACTCCATTCAGTCTGGGACCCACCTTTTGCTACACTTCCTTCCCCATGGCTGGGGTCATGCTTCTGCCTGGACATCCTACCAGAACCACCACTCAGCTTCCAGAAGAACTCTCCACGTTGTCAATTCCTGGACTGTCTCAAGGAGAATCAGGCCCCTCTTTACCCTGCCCTAAATTCTTGCAGCCCCTGCTGTCACCCCAGGACAGGGACACAGATTCTATGCAGGCTGTGGCCGGTTTGGTGCAGTGCAGCCTGGCGATGCCCCTGCCCTGCCAGCTCTGTACACCCCTCTTCCTCTCTGGGCCTGTGCAGACCACAAGGGAGATGGCCCGGGGGCCCTTTCAACCCTTGTGCCCCACACTTGTGGAGCTGCCACTGACCAAAAGAGGGCTGAGACACATCAATTCATGCTTCCTCCTTTCTTTCCCTGGGCCACCATTCTGAAACACCTCACAAGGCTCCTCAGAAGGCTCTTCTGGTAGAGCACAGGGTACCAATGGCTCTGGCTTCCAGCTCCTTCCCCTTTCATGATTTGGGCCCTCACTCTTGCCTGGGTGATCACTCCCCAGCAAATTTCTACTTGGAAGTCTTGGGCACCACTGAGAGTGAGAGCCTTCTTACTCTTGCTCCCTCTCAGCTCCTCTCCACATGGCAGTTAGGGTGACCTTTAATAACGCCCATCAAATACCATGCTGCTTAAAAACCTTCCAGCATCCTTTGCTTGTCACTGAACATAAAATCCAGACTCCTTACCTTGGACTGTGAAATCCTACAGATCTGTCTCTGCTCACTTCCCTCTCCTGGCCCCTCAGGCTCTGTGCTGGTCTCTCTCTGCCTAGAACAGCTTTTTCCTGGCTGTTCACGTGGATGGCTCTTTCTTATCCTTCTGGTCTCAGCTCAGATGTTCTCTCTCTAGAGAGGTTTTTCCTGATCCCCTGAACTCCAGGGAGCTCACTGCATTCTCTATCATGATCCCCTGTTTATTTTCTTCCTGGTGTTCATGAAACTCTTTAATGTGTGGTTCGTGTATTAGCTTTATTTTCTGACCCTCCTTATGGAAAATCAGCTCCCTGAAGGCAAGAAGCTCATCTGTTTTGTTTAGTGTGGTATGTCCTTGCACATATTAAGATTACATAACATTAAGACATCTCTCAAAAATATACTTATCATGATGAGTACTGTGTAATGTATAGAATTGTTGAATCACTATATTGTACACCTAAAACAAATATAACACTATAGGTTAGTTATACTGGAATTTTTTAAAAAGTCCCAACCAGGAGACAAGATGGCAGAGGAGTAACTGGTCCCCTGAATTTAGCTGGATATCTACCAAATCATTCTGAACACCCACAAAATCAGCATGAGATGTAAGAATATGTATCTGGATCTCTACAAACAGAAAAGCACTGCTTGTTGCAAGGTCAGAAGAGTGGAGTTGTGAATCTTCGGGGAGCTATTGGAAGATAAATAGAAGGGGGAGGGAGCCTCCATAACCTGGTGCCTGGAAAGTAATGTAACACAGGAGTGCAAAAGCGTAACCCTTAGAAATCTGCTCTAGGAAGTGACACCCTCTCTGAAAGGGGCTCTGGAAACAAGGAGGCAGAATTTTAGGTAGAACACTGTGGTCTTGGGATATGGGGAGCCACAGAGCCAAAGGGAATTCCTTGACCAGCAGAGTGCCCCAGCAATGAAGCCAGGAAGCTGGTTATGGTTAGTGAGCCTGGGCAGGATCTCTCAGCTCAGATCGCCATAAACTGCAAGCCTGGCTGTTTAAGAATCACTTTCTCTTGGGCAGCCTGAAAAAACCTAGAACCTGTGCCCTTGATCAGGCAAAATCCCGCAGAGAGGTAGGGCCAGGAAAGGGCTTTGGAGCAGCACCTAGGCAGGATCTAGTAGCTGCTGGTAGGCGCAGGAGAGTTTTAGAAGCACAAAGGGCAGGGACCGCCCTGGGATGACCTCTGAGAGAGTCGCTGTGGGCGTGCACACAGGGGAACATACAGAAACAGAGACTGTTGGGACGCCTGGGTGGCTCAGTTGGTTAAGCAGCCGCCTTCGGCTCAGGTCATGATCCCAGCATCCTGGGATCGAGTCCCACATTGGGCTCCTTGCTCAGCGGGGAGCCTGCTTCTCCCTCTGCCTCTGCCTGCCACTCTGTCTGCCTGTGCTCACTCTCTCTGACAAATAAATAAATAAATAAATAAATAAGAAACAGAGACTGTTTATCCTGGAAGATTTAGTAAGGAGAGCAGACTGTGATTTCTCTGTTCTGGACCAGAGGCTTGACTGCAGCCATTTTTGCTCTGACCCTCAGAAAGGCAGGAAGGCCACCAGACAACAAAAGCTGAAAAAATGGTTTCCACGGAGCTCATCCCCCATCAGCACGGGACAGGGCAACTCTGCTCAAGGGGGGCTGCCCAAGAAACAGTGGGGCAGAACCCTCTTCCCCCCAGAAGACAGGTTGGAAGACATCAACAGCACTATAGGCCCCAAAAGACTAAAATCCCAACACCAAGGGAGCTCCAGGAGTGGCCTCATGGCTTATTTTTCAGATAAAATTCTTCTTTCTTTTTCTTATGCTTTTTATATATTTTTTTTCTTTTTACATTCTCATTTCAACTAGATGTTTATTGTAACAATTTATTTTTCATGGTCGCTTTTTAACTTGGATTTTTTCACACTTATATTTTTTATAGATATATACTTTATTTTAGTCCTTTTGTCACTGTATTTTACACACACACACACACACACATACACAAGTTTTGCTTTCCTTGTAATTTTGGGACATAGTGTCCTCTAATACACAGACCAAATACACCCAGGGGCAACTGAAACACTGCTTTGTCCACAGTAAAATAACCCCTCAACCCTTTGCCCACTTTTAAAAATATTTTAATTTTTAAATTGTATTCTTGTGTTTCATTTTGGCTTTGTTTTTTCAGTGGTGACTTCTGACCACTCCAGGTTTTGCTAGGCTGCATCTTGCTTAGGGTGTGGTTGATATTTTGGACTCTGCTTGTCCACTCAATCATCCCTAGAAAGAATGACTAGGAGGAGGAACTCTCAACAAAGAAAATAACCAGAGACAATGCCATCTGCCACAGAACTAATGGATATGGATATAAGCAAGATGTCAGACTTAGAATCAGGGTAGTAATCATAAAGTCAATAGCCAGGCTTGAAAAAAGCATTAGTGACAATATAGAATCACTAAGAGCAGAAGTGAGATCTAATCAGGCCAAATTTTAAAAATGCTACAAATGAGATGCAGTCTAAACTGGATACTCTAACAGCCAGAATAAATGAGGCAGAAGAGAGAATTAGTGATCTAGAATATAAGCTGATGGAAAGGAAGGAAATTGAGGAAAACAGAGATTGACTGCTAATAGCACATGAAAAAAAGGCTGAAGAGATTAATGATACCATGAAACATTCCAGTGTCAGAATTATTGGGATCCCCAAGGGAGTGGAGAGAAAGAGAGAGTGGGCCAGAAAGTATATTTGAAGAAATTATTGCTGAGAACTTCCCTAATCTTGGGAAGGAAACAAGAATTTAAGTCTAAGAGGCAGTGAGGACCCCTCCCAAAGTCAATAAAAAACATATCAACACCCCAACATATAATAGTGAAGCTTGAAAATTTTACAGCCAAAGAAAATATCCCGAGAAAAGCCTGGGAGAGGAGGTTCCTTGCATATGGATGGAGGAATATCAGAATATCAGTCCTGGCCACAGAAACCTCACAAGCAAGAAAGACCCAGAAGGACATATTCAGGGTACTAAATGAAAAGAACATGCAGCCAAGAATAGTTTATCCAGAAAGGCTATCATTTAAAATGAATGGAGAGATGGAGAGCTTTCAGGACAGTCAAAAACTGAAAGAATATGTGACTACCAAGAGAGCTCTGCAAGAAATATTAAGGGAGATTTTAAAAAAAAATAATTTTGCACAGACAATGTTTTCAGGACTCTGCCCTTGCATGTGTGGTGCAGGCTCTTCTTTTTAAAAAGATTTTATTTATTTATTTATTTATTTATTTGACACAGAGAGAGAGAGCACAAGTAGGCAGAGTAGCAGGTGGAAGGAGAGGGAGAAGCAGGCTCTCTGTTGAGAAGGGGGCTCCATGCGGCACTTGATCCCAGGACACTGGGATTATGACCTGAGCTGAAGGCAGATGCTTAACTGACTGAGCCACAGAGAGCAAAGAGAGACCTCAAGAATCACATAGACCAGAAAGAAACAGAGAAAATCTACAGAAACAGGGACTTTGTAGGTAATACAATGGCACTAAATTCATATCTTTCAATAGTTACTCTGAATGTAAATGGGCTAAATGCTCTGATAAAAAGACACAGCATTTCAGATTGGATAAAAAAAACAGGACCCAGGGGCGCCTGGGTGGCTCAGCGGGTTAAAGCCACTGCCTTTGGCTTGGGTCATGACCCCAGGGTCGTGGGATCGAGCCCCACATTGGGCTCTCTGCTCTGCGGACAGCCTGCTTCCTCCTCTCTCTCTTCCTGCCTCTCTGCCTACTTGTGATCTCTGTCTATCAAATAAATAAATAAAATCTTAAAAAAAAAAACAGGACCCATCCATATGCTATCTATAAGAGACTCATTTGGAACCTAAATATTCATCCAGATTGAAAGTGAGGAGATAGAGAACAATTTACCATGCTAATGGACTTCAAAAGAAAGCTGGGGTAACAATTCTTATATCAGACAAATTAGATTTTAAACCAAAGACTGTAGACTGTAGTAAGAGATGTTGAGGGACACTATATCATACTTAAAGGGTCATCCAACAAGAAGATTTAACAATTGTAAATATCTATGTCCCCAACGTGAGAGCAGTCAATTATAAAAACCAATTAATAACCAAAATAAAGAAACATATTAATAATAATACATCAATAGTAGACCTCAACACTCCACTCACAGTAATGGACAGATGATCCAAACAGAAGATAAACAAAGAAACGAGAGCTTTGAATGACACATTGGACCAGATGGACATGTATATATAGATATATACAGAACATCCCATGCTAAAACAATAGAATACACATTCTTCTCGAGCGCACATGGAACATTTCCAGAATAGCTCACATACGAGGTCACAAATCAGATCTCAACTCAAAAGATTGATAGTATTCCCTGCATATTTTTAGACCACAATGCTTTGAAACTGGAACTCAATTAAAAGAAGAAATTTGGGGGGAAGAGTCAAGATGGTGGAGAAGTAGCAGGCTGAGATGACATCAGGTAGCAGGAAATCGGCTAGATAGCTTATCAAACCATTCCGAACACCTACAAATCCAACAGGAGATTGAAGAGAAGAGCAACAATTCTAGAAACAGAAAATTGACCACTTTCTGAAAGGTAAGACCAGCAGAGAAGTGAATCCAAAGAGATGAGAAGAAAGACTGTGGGGGGAAGGGGCCGGCTCCTGGCAAGTGGCAGAGCAATGAAGCACAAAATCAGGACATTTAAAAGTTTGCTCCACTGAGGGACATCACTCCAGAGGCTAACCAGGGTGAAGTCTACATGGGGACAGTGTGGCCCCAAGTCCCGCGGGGTCACAGAAGAATCTGGGGTGTCTGAGTGTCACAGAGCTCACAGGTACTAGAGCAAGGAAGCCAGCTACAGAGACAGAGCCAAGGAGTGAGCTCTCAACTCAGTGTTACCTTGAACCATAATCCGTGGCACAGGCGATGACTCTGTGAGTGGGGTCCCCACAAGATCTGGGGAAACCCCAACCTGGAAGAGCTCAGGGATCTGCAGGGTTTGGAGACTCCAGGTGGAACTGTGTGCCAGAGACAGAGATGCTTAGTCACAGCCTGGGTGAGCTCAGAGTGTAGCCGGAGGCCAGGGAGATGGGAGTGATTGAGCACTTTTCTCCAAGCATGGCCAGAGACCAGGGAGACGGGAGTGATTGAGCACTTTTCTCTGAAGGCACACTGAGGAGTGGAGCTCTGAGCTCTCGGCTCCTCTGCGCCAGAGATGGGGAGGCCGCCATTTTCATACCCACCCTCTGGCACTCTACAGAAAGCGTTCAGGGAACAAAAGCTCCCGAAAGTGAACTGGAGCGGATTACTTACCCTAGCCCCTGGTAAGGGCAGTGCAATTCCACCTGGGGCAAAGACACTTGAGAAAAACTACAACAGGCCCCTCCCCCAGAAGATCAACAAGAAATCCAGCCAAGACCAAGTTCACTTACCAAAGAGAACAGCGGAATTCCAGAGGAGAAAGCAAAGCATGGAATTCATGGCTTTCTCACCATGATTCGTTAGTCTTGCAAAGTTAATTAATTTTTTTTAATTTTATTTTTTTCTTCTGCTAAATTTTTTTTAACTTTAACCTTTCCTCTTTTAACATTTTTTTTAACTAGTTTATCTTTAACAATACTTTTCATTAAAAAAACTTTTTTGAACCTTCATTATTATAGTCATATTTTATCCTTCATTGTACTCACTTTATTTTTTGTATACACATAGGGTTTTGTCTTTTAAAAAATTTGGGGTACAACTTCTTCTAATAGATCAAAATATACCCTAAATCTAGCACCGGGCTTGTTCTAGTCTCCAGCCCAAGCAAATTCTCTCAATTTCTTTTTCTTTATTCTCCCAACCAACTTACCTTATCAAATCCTTTTTTAGAAATTAAAAAAATTTTTTTTCATGTTTCTAGTCATATTCCATCCCTTCATTGTGTTTACCCTTATATATTTTTTTATTCTTTAAAATTTTGGGAGGTAGTTTCTCCTAAGAGACCAAAATACTTCCAAAATTAAGTGAGTGACCCTGTTCTAGTCACCAGTCTAATGTGTATATATATATATTTCTTTTTTATATTTTTTCCTTAATTGTTTTCTTTTTTAAATTTCTTTCCTGCCCCCCCCCATGATTTGGGGTCTGATTTGGTTAAAGCACATTGTCCTGGGGACTTTGCCACACTTTTAGTATTTTTTTGCTCCATCATATATTCTTATCTGGACAAAATGACAGGCGGAAAAAATCACCACAAAACAAACAAACAAACAAACAAGAAGCACTACCAAAGGCTAGGGACCTAATCAATACAGACATTGGTAATATGTCAGATCTAGAGTTCAGAATGACAATTCTCAAGGTGCTAGCCGGTCTCGAAAAAGGCATGGGAGATATTAGAGAAACGCTGTCTGGAGAGAGAAAGGCCCTTTCTGGAGAAATAAGAGAAAGAAAATCTAACCAAGTTGAAATAAAAAAAGCTATTAATGAGGTGCAATAAAAAATGGAGGCTCATACCTCTAGGATAAATGAGGCAGAAGAGAGAATTAGTGATATAGAAGATCAAATGACAGAGAATAAAGAAGCTGAGCAAAAGAGAGACAAACAACTACTGGACCACGAGGGGAGAATTCGAGAGATTAGTGATACCATAAGATGAAACAACATTAGAATAATTGGGATTCCAGAAGAAGAAGAGAGAGGGGAACAGAAGGTACATTGGAGAGAATTATTGTAGAGAATTTCCCTAATGTGGCAAAGGGAACAAGCATCAAAATCCAGGAGGTACAGAGAATCCCCCTCAAAAGCAATAAGAATAGGTCCACACCCCGTCATCTAATAGTAAAATTTACAAGTCTTAGCGACAAAGAGAAAATCCTGAAAGCAGCCCGGGACAAGAAGTCTGTAACATACAATGGTAAAAATATTAGATTGGCAGCAGACTTATCCACAGAGACCTGGCAGGCCAGAAAGAATTGGCATGATATATTCAGAGCCCTAAACGAGAAAAATATGCAGCCAAGAATACTTTATCCAGCTAGGTTATCATTGAAAATAGAAGGAGAGATAAAAAGCTTCCAGGACAAACAAAAACTGAAAGAATTTGTAAACACCAAACCAGCTCTACAGGAAATATTGAAAGGGGTGCTCTAAGCAAAGAGAGACCCTAAAAGTATTATCAGAAAGGAACAGAGACAATATACAGTAACAATCACCTTACAGGCAATACAATGGCACTAAATTCATCTCTCTCAATAGTTACCCTGAATGTAAATGGGCTAAATGCCCCAATCAAAAGACACAGGGTTTCAGAATGGATAAAAAAACAAAACCCATCAATATGCTGCCTACAAGAAACTCATTTTAGACCTGAAGACACCTCCAGATTGAAAGTGAGGAGGTGGAAAACAATTTACCATGCTAATGGACATCAGAAGAAAGCTGGGGTGGCCATCCTTATATCAGATCAATTAGATTTTAAGCCAAAGACTATAATAAGAGATGGGGAAGGACACTATATCATACTCAAAGGGTCTGTCCAACAAGAAGATCTAACAATTTTAAATATCTATGCCCACAACATGGGAGCAGCCAACTATAAAAACCAATTAATAACAAAATCAAGGAAACACATTGACAAGAATACAATAATAGTAGGAGACTTTAACACACCTCTCACTGAAATGGACAGATCATCCAAGCAAAAGATCAACAAGGAAATAAAGGTCTTAAATGACACACTGGAGCAGATGGACATCACAGATATATTCAGAACATTCCATCCCAAAGCAACAGAATACACATTCTTCTCTAGTGCCCATGGAACATTCTCCAGAAGAGATCACATCCTGGGTCATATATCAGGTCTCAACTGGTACCAAAAGATTGGGATCATTCCCTGCATATTTTCAGACTACAATGCTCTGAAGCTAGAATTCACTCACAAGAGGAAATTTGAAAAAAAAAAACGAAATACATGGAGACTCAACAGCATCCTTCTAAATAATGAATGGGTCAACCAGGAAATTAAAGAAGAATTGAAAAAAATCATGGAAACAAATGATTATAAAACACAACAGTTCAAAATCTGTGGGACTCAGCAAAGGCAGTCCTGAGAGGAAAATATATAGTGATACAAGCCTATCTCAAGAAACAAGAATGGTCTCAAATACACAACCTAACCCTACACCTAAAGGAGCTCGAGAAAGAACAACAAAGAAAGCCTAAACCCAGCAGGAGAAGAGAAATAATAAAAATCAGAGCAGAAATCATGAAATAAAAACCAAAAAAACAATAGAGCAAATCAACAAAACTAGGAGCTTGTTCTTTGAAAGAATTAACAAGATTGATAAACCCCTGGACAGAATTATAAATTAAAAAAAAGGAGAGAGAGAAAGGACCCAAATAAATAAAATCATGAATGAAAGAGGAGAGATCACAACCAACACCAAAGATATACAAAAAATTATAAGAACATATTATGAGCAACTCTACATCAACAAATTTGATAATCTGGAAGAAATGGGTGTATTCCTAGAGACATATAAACTGCCAAAACTGAACCTGGAAGAAATAGAAAACCTGAACAGACCCATAACCAGTAAGAAGATTGAAACAGTCATCAAAAATCTCCAAACAAACAAGAGGCCAGGCCAGACAGCTTCCCAGGGGAAATCTACCAAAAATTTAAAAAAGAATTAATTCCTATTTTCCTGAAACTGTTCCAAAATATAGAAATGGAAGGAAAACTTCCAAACTCATTTTATGAGGCCAACATCACCTTGATCCCAAAACCAGACAAGGATCCCATCAAAAAAGGGAATTACAGACCAATATCCTTGATGAACATAGATGCAAAATTTCTCGCCAAAATACTAGCCAATAGGATTCAACAGTACATTAAAAGGATTATTCACCATGGCCAAGTGGGATTTATTCTAGGGCAGCAAGATTGGTTCCACATCCGCAAATCAATCAATGTGATACAAAACTCTTCAAAGTGTAGGGATAGAGGGCACATACCTCAATATTATCAAAGCCATCTATGAAAAACCCACTGCAAATATCATTCTCAATAGAGAAAAACTGAGAGCTTTTCTGCTAAGGTCAGGTCTTTTAGATGTCCATTATCACCACTGCTATTCAACATAGTACTAGAGGTCCTAGCCTCAGCAATCGGATAACAAAAAAGAAATTAAAGGCATCCAAATCAGCAAAAAAGAAGTCAAACTATAACTCTTTGCAGATGATATGATACTATATGTGGAAAACCCAAAAGGCTCCACTCCAAAACTGCTAGAGCTTGTACAGGAATTCAGTAAAGTGTCAGGATATAAAATCAATGCACAGAAATCAGTTGCATTTCTTTACACCAACAACAAGACAGAAGAAAGAGAAATTAAGGAGTCAATCCCATTTACAATTACACCCAAAACCATAAGATACCTAGGAATAAACCTCACCAAAGAGGCAAAGAATCTATACTCAGAAAACTATAAAGTACTCATGAAAGAAATTGAGGAAGACACAAAGAAATGGAAAATTGTTCCATGCTCACGGATTGGAAGAACAAATATTGTGAAAATGTCTATGCTATCTAAAACTATCTACACATTTAATGCAATGCCTATCAAAATCCCATCCAATTTTTTCAAAGAAATGGAACAAATAATCCTAAAATTTATATGGAACCAGAAAAGACCTCGAATAGCCAAAGGAATATTGAAAAAGAAAGCCAAAGTTGGTGGCACAACAATTCCGGACTTTGAGCTCTATTACAAAGCTGTCATCATCAAGACAGTATGGTACTGGCACCCAAAACAGACACATAGATCAATGGAACAGAATAGAGAGCCCAGAAATAGACCCTCAACTCTATGGTCAACTAATCTTAGACAAAGCAGGAAAGAATGTCCAATGGAAAAAAGACAGTCTCTTCAACAAATGGTGTTGGGAAAATTGGACAGCCACATGCAGAAAAATGAAACTGGACCATTTCCTTACACCACACACGAAAATAGACTCAAAATGGATTAAGGACCTCAATGTGGGACAGGAATCCATCAAAATCCTTGAGGAGAACACAGGCAGCAACCTCTTCAACCTCAGCCACAGTAACTTCTTCCTAGGAACAATGCCAAAGGCAAGGGAAGCAAGGGCAAAATGAACTATTGGGACTTCATCAAGATCAAAAGCTTTTGCACAGTAAAGGAAACAGTCAACAAAACCAAAAGACAACTGACAGAATGGGAGATGATATTTGCAAACGACATATCAGATAAAGGGCTAGTATCCAAAATGTATAAAGAGCTTAGCAAACTCAACACCCAAAGAACAAATGATCCAATTAAGAAATGGGCAGAGGACATGAACAGACATTTCTGCAAAGAAGACATCCACATTCCCAACAAACACATGAAAAAGTTCTCCATATCACTCAGCATCAGGGAAATACAAATCAAAACCACAATGAGATACCACCTCATTCCAGTCAGAATGGCTAAAAGTAACAAGTCAGGAAATGACAGATCCTGGCAAGGATGCAGAGAAAGGGGAACTACACTGTTAGTGGGAATGCAAGCTGGTGCAACCACTCTGGAAAACAGCATGGAGGTTCCTCAAAAATTTGAAAATAGTGCTACCTTATGACCCAGCAATCACACTATTGGGTATTTACCCTAAAGTTACAAACATGGTGATCCGAAGGGACATGTGCACCTGAATGTTTATAGCAGCAATGTCCACAATAGCCAAACTATGGAAAGAACCTGGATGTCCATCAATAGATGAATGGATAAAGAAGATGTGAGATATATATATGATGGAATAATATGAAGCCATCAAAAAATGAAATCTTGCCATTTGTGATGATGTGGATGGAACCAGAGAGTATTATGCTTAGCAAAATAAGACAATCAGAGAAAGACAACTATCATATGATCTCTCTGATATGAGGAAGTGGAGATGCAACTTGGGGAGTTTGGGGGGTAGGAGAAGAATGAATGAAACAAGATGGGATAAGGAGGGAGACAAACCATAAGAGACTCTTAATCTCACAAAACAAACTGAGGGTGGCTGGGGGGGAGGGAGGTAGGGAGAAGGTGGTGGGGTTATGGACATTGGGGAGGGCATGTGCTATGTTGAGTGCTGTGAAGTGTGTAAACCTGTTGATTCACAGACCTGTACCCATGGGGCTAATAATGCATTATATGTTTATAAAGAAAATAAATAAATAAAATAAAAAAAAAAGAAATTTGGAAGGAATTCAAATATTTGGAAGTTAAAGAGCATCCTGCTAAAGAATTACTGGGTCAACCAGGAGATTAAAGAATAACTTAAACAATTCATTGAAACTAATGAGAATGAAAACACATTGGTCCAAAACCTGTGGAATATTGCAAAGGCAGTCCTAAAAGACAAATACATAGCCATCCGGGTCTCTCTCAGAAAGGTAGAAAAATCCACCCCAAATGCACAAGCTAACTGTATACCTAAAGGACCTGGAGAAAGAACAGCAAATAAAGCCCAAACCAAGCAAGAGAAGAGAAATAATGAAGATTGGAGCAGAGAGCAATGAAATAGAAACCAGAAAAACAGGAGAACAGATAAACAAAACTAGAGGCTGATTCTTTGAAAGAATTAATAAGATCAATAAACCCTTAGCCAGATTTATCCAAATGGAAAGAGAAAGGACCCAAATCAATAAAATCATGAACAAAAGGGGAGAGATCATGACTAACACCAAGGAAATAGAAACAATTATCAGAAATTATTACTAGCAACTATATGTCAACAAATAAGCAATCTGGAAGAAGTGGATGCATTCCTGGACATTTATAAACTACCAAGACTGAAACAGGAAGAAATAGATAATCTGAACAGACTGATATCCAGTAAGGAAATTGAAGCAGTAATCTAAAAACCTCCCAAAAAACGAGAGTCCAGGGCCAGATGGATTCCCAGGGGAATTCTACAAATCATTTAAAGAAGAAATAATACCTATTCTTCTGAGGCTGTTTCAGAAAATAGAAATGGAAGGAAAACTTCTTGATCCCCAAACCAGACAAAGACCTCACCAAAAATAGGAGAATTACAGACCAGTATGCCTGATGAACATGGATGTCAAAATACTCAACAAAATCCTAGCCAATAGGATCCAACAGTACATTAAAAGGATTATTCACCATGACCAGGTGGGATTTATTCCTGGGATGCAAGGGTGTTTCAACATTTGCAAAGCAACCAATGTGATACATCACATTCATAAAAGAAAGGACAAGAACCATATGATCCTCTCAGCTGTTGCAGAAAAAAGCATTTGATAAAATATACCATCCTTTCTTGAATAAAACTCTTGAAAGTATAGACATAGAGGGAACATAAAAGCCATCTATGAAAAACCCATAGCAAATATCATTCTCAATGGGGGAAAAACTGAGAGCTTTTCCCTTAAGGTCAGGAACACAACAGAGATGTCCACTCTCACCACTGTTGTTCAACATAGTGCTAGAAGTCCTCGCCTCAGCAACCAGACAACAAAAAGAAATAAAAGGCATTCAAGTTGTCAAAGAAGAAGTGAAACTCTCTCTCTTTGCAGATGACATGACACTTTATGTGGAAAACCCAAAAGACTCCACCCCTAATTTACTAGAACTCATACAGCAATTCAGCAACGTGGCAAGATACAAAATCAATGCACAGAAATCAGTTTCATTTCTATACACTAACAATGTAACTGAAACAAGAGAAATTAAGGAACTGATTCCATTTACAGTAGCACCCAAAACCATAAGATACTTAGGAATAAACCTAACCAAAGAGGTAAAGGACCTATGCTCTAGAAACTATAGAACACTTATGAAAGAAATTGAGGAAGACACAAAGAGATGGAAAAACAGCCCAAGCTCATGGACTGGAAGAATAAATATTGTTAAAATGTCATGCTTCCTGGAGCAATCTACACTTTCAATGCAATCCCTATCAAAATACCAGTGACATTTTTCACAGAGTTGAAACAAACCTAAAATTTGTATGGAACCAGAAAACACCCTGAATTGCCAGGGAAGTGTTGAAAATGAAAACCAAATATAGAGGGATCACAATGCCAGAGTTCAAGCTGTATGCAAAGCTGTGATCATCAAAACAATATGGCACTGGCACAAAAACAGACATGTATATCAATGGGATAGAAAAGAGAGCCCAGAAATGGACCCTCATCTCTGTGGTCAGCTAATCTTCAATGAAGCAGGAAAGAATATCTAATGGAAAAAGGGCAGTCTTTTCAATAAATGGTGCTGGGAATATCGGACAGCCACATGCAGAAGAATGAAACTAGACCATCCTCCTACACCATACACAAATATAAACTCAAAATGGATGAAAGAGCTCAATGTGAGACAGGAATCCATCAAAGTCCTAGAGGAAAACATAGGCAGTAACTTCTTCAACATCAGTCACAGCAATTTCTTTCAAGACACATCTCTAAAGACAAGGGAAACAAAAGCAAAAAATGAACTATTGGGACTTCTTCAAGATAAAAATCTTCTGCATAGCAAAAGAAATAGTCAACAAAACTAAGAGGCAATCCATGGGATGGGAGAAGATATTTGCAAATGACATTACAGATAAAGAGCTGGTATCCAAGATCTCTAAAGAACTTTTCAAACTCAACACCCTAAAAACAAATAATCTAATTAATGTAATCAAGAAATGGGCAGAAGACATGAAGAATCACTTATCCAAAGGAGACATACAAATGGCTTACAGACACATGAAAAAATGTTCAACGACACCAGTCATCAGGGAAATACAAATCAAAACCACAATAAGATACCACCTTACACCACCTTAGAATGGCAAAAAATTAACAAGACAGGACACAAAAAATGTTGGAGAGGATGTGGAGAAAGGGAACCCTCTTTCACTGTTGGTGGGAATGCAAGCTGGTACAGCCACTCTGGAAAACAACATGGAGGTTCCTCAAGACATTAAAAATAGAGCTACCTTACAACTCATCAATTTTACTACTAGGTATTAATGCAAAAGATATAGATGTAGTGAAAAGAAGGGGCACCTGTACCCCAGTGTTCATAACAGCAATGTCCACAATAGCCGAACTGTGGAAGGAGCCAAGATGCCTTCAACAGATAATGGATAAAGAAGATATGTACATATATACAATAGAATATTACTCAGCCATCAGAAAGGATGAACACCTACCATTTGCATTGACATGGATGGAACTGGAGGGGATTATGTTAAATGAAATAAACCAGAGAGAGAAAGACAATTATCACAAGGTTTCATTCATATGTGGAACATAAGGAATAGCATGGAGGACTACAGGGGAAGGAAGGGAAAGTTGAATGGAAAGAAATCAGAGAGGGAGAAAAATCATGAGAGACCCTGGACTCTGGGAAATAAACTGAGGGTTACAAAAGGGAGGGGGATGGGAGAATGGTGTAACTGAGTGATGGGTATTAAGGAGTGCACATGCTGTGATGAGCACTGGATGTTATATGCAACTAATGAATCATTGAGCACTACATCAAAAACTGATGTATTATATGTTGGCTAACTGAACATAATGATAAAAAATAAAATAAAAATGTTTAAATGTCCCTCAGTGGGGGGGTACTAGCCATGTTTGAAGTGCTCAACCATAAGTGGACTGTGGATACATATCTAGAACATTTATATCATTCCAAAAGGTTTTATTGCTGACTTTGCTCAGATTCTTGAATGAACCAATGACTCAACAACTCAATCCCAGCATCTTGGCACTGTATTAACAGCCACCTGCTTGATTCATACTAGACTCTGGGCCAGGGATCCCAGCACATTTTCTAGGGTTCAATTTAACCAGCAAGTTTTCAAGTGCTACACTCATGCTATAAAGCAAATGGAGAACTTATACATCCCTTACATTTCAACATTCACCTGTTCAGGAGGCTCTGTACAGGTAGGACCCCTAAACCACAGTCACTCTGCCTGAAAGTCCCTCCATTCTTTAAAGGGCTCAGGGTCACCAATCCAGCACCCAGGACATGGGGGGATGCAGTGGGAGGAGGAAGGAGAAAGCTTGCCATTCCAAAGGAATCCTAGAAGTTCTAGGTGGTGATCCTTTATTTCCTTCCTTGGGGAAAACTTAGCCCCCTGAGGGAAAGGTGGTTTGTGTTAGCCTGAGGCAAAGCCTCATTTTGTTCATTTTCCTTTGGCCCTGTTGTCTCTGCAATTTTTAGATCTCTGGGCCCAAGAGTCTTGAGTCACTGCCCCTCCCATTAACATACCCACTCAGGATTCTTTTCTCCTGCCAGAGTTCCAGCTCCTTCTGCCCCTTCAGCACCTTCTGGCCCTGCAGCTCCCTCGTGAGCTGGAACCACAGGCCACACAAAGTCAACATTGCTTTTGCTGGGGCCTTTATGCTGTGGAGCTCCTGGCCAGCCATCCCTGGGGGTGCTGGGGTTTCTGCCAAGTCTCATGTTTAGGTCTAATGCTCTCTTTTCTTATTTCTGTGAAGATTTGAAATGATCCCATTGGGGAGGGTATGTGCTATAGTGAGTGTTGGAATTGTGTAAGACTGATGATTCACAGACCTGTACCCCTTGAAACAAATAATACATTAAATGTTAATAAAAAAAAAAAAGAAATGATCTCTTTACCTTTTTGGAAAAACTGCCCTTTAATTTTGTGTCCTTAGATACACTGTGCTACTTTTTTCCCCCTTCTTTCTCTTCTTCTTTTGGTTCAGTTTGGTTTGGTTTTAAGTTAGAACTTCCCCAAATAAGTTCACTTCCACTATCTCTTTCATTCCCAAAGTTGGCTGTAGAAAAACATACAGTAAATCAAAGTTTGCTAATGAATCATTGAATACTACATCAAAAACTCATGATGTACTATATGTTTGCTAATTGAACATAATAGTAAAAAAATCAATCAATCAATCAAAGTTTGGCTCCTAATCCTCAGGCCTTTAGTGAGGATTAATATAGGAGGCTGCACACAGAGGTAATTGCGAACATAACGTGTTTCTTCTGTTGTTCTTCAAATCTTTATGTGGAAGCTTGATTAGCTGCACAAATGGTGAGAAACTAGAATGTAGGCCACCAGGTAAGGACCCAGAATCCTTTCTTGGAGGGAGTCTCAGGACAGGTCCTGTCCCAGGACAGGTCCAGTGGGGTGTTAAGAGGCTGTTGGTATATAACCCCAGAAAGTTCCCAACAGTGTCTGCTGAGCTGATGGATCAGCTGCAACTAAAGTGGAAAAGGCAATATGTTCCACCATTTCGGCATGTTCAGTCCTGCTCAAGCTTCCAGCTGCCACTTCTTCCTCCTTGTCTATCTGCCAGTTCCCTCAAAATCTGCTTGAACTTAACAGGTATCATTCCTTCATCCTGTGCTGCATCAGCTCTGACTTCTGATTCCTTAGCCAACTGCAAATTCTTTCAGGGAGAAAGTGTAGAAAGTGTGTCTGATTCATTTACTTATTCCCCATAGCATCTAGTTATGTGGTAGGTTCTCAACAAACGCTGGTTAAATAAACAGATAAACTTGACATCTCGAGCTCAATCCACTTCTGGTAATGACTGTCTGGATGATTTTGAGGACAAACAAAAAACGAATATACAAAAATCTTCTTAAAAACATGGAAGAACAAAAAAACAAAATTGTCCTGGGCCACAATGTGAACAAAACAAAACAAACAGAGAAGGCATAGTATTAAGCAAGGAAGCTCCCCAAACCACCATGTTAAAACCACTCCAGAGCCAACAGCAAGGGGTCCTCATTCTCTGCATCAAAAAGAAAAATAATTGCAATATATCAAATCACAACTAATACGTCAAAATCTATGTGTTTCTAATGAAAGTGACAAATAATAAAATCTCATCAGTCGCATTTGGAGCCAATACAGACAAACTCATTATTCTGAAAAATGACAAATAAAAGAAAGGACTCAAACATGTATCAACAGCCCCACCCTCAACTCAATTCTAAATTTCATATTTGACTGTGATAGTGACCTATACCCACAATGCTCAGATACATACATATGGCACCACGAGCCCACTAGGAGCTGGGGTGCTCTAAGTGGTGGTGTGCTCGAACACAGAGTCTCCACTCTCTTCTCCAAATGCTTTCCTAGATGAATGGCTGGTAGCAGGGCTCTCCCCCTGACCACCAGGCAAATATGCTGGCTCATCAGTGGGTTGGAGCCAGCTCATCTCAGCCCATGTGTGTAACTGTGGCATCTCTTTCCAGGTCTGTGTTTGGTGATGTCATATTGATAGGTTGAAATTGGCCATGATGGACACTATAGTATGTATACACATACGGACATCCAGAATTTGGCAAGAGTAAGAAATTAGGACCTTTTATTTATTTATTTACTTTTGGTGGTGGCTTGCCTGGTCTCACTGATCACTCAGATGGGCTTCCACTGTCCTGGATGACACTGCCTTTGAGATCAGCCTGTGTTGCTCATCCCTACCTGTTACTAATCACCCAGTCCAGGCTTCAACACCCTCCAAACCTTTTTACTATTAGGAGCAGAAAAGAAGAAATGTACAAACCAAGTGTTTGGAACCACCAGAGAGTGAACTGGAGAGAGAGAGAGTGGGGAGGAGGGGTAGAGGGAGAGGGAGAGAATCTCAAGTGGATTTCCGGCTGAGGGTTGAGCCCAATATGGGGCTCTATCTCACAACCTTGAGATCAGGACCTGAGCTGAAATCGAGTCAAAACCAACTGAGCCACCCAGGCACCTCAGGGCAACTGTTAAAAATAGATTCCTTTTCTTCTAGAACTACAAAATCAAAATCTCTAGATACAGGGCCCAGGAATTTGTATTTTAAACAGAAACTGAGTAATTTTTTAAAAAAGATTTTATTTATTTATTTGACAGAGAGAGATTACAAGTAGGCAGAGAGGCAAGCAGAGAGAGGAAGGGAAGCAGGCTCCCTGCTGAGCAGAGGGCCTGATGTGGGGCTTGATCCGAGGACCCTGGGATCATGATCTGAGTTGAAGGCAGAGGCTTTAACCCACTGAGCCACCCAGGTGCCCCAGAAACTGAGTAATTTAAGTGACCAGTCAACAAACACATGTCCAACCACCCATCTGATACCTCTCCTGATATCTTCACAGAGGTGAGCTCTTACCACCTCCCAGGGCACCTGTCTATTTGATCTTTGGATAACCTTGACTTAGGATGTTCTTTCTTATGTTGAGTCAAATCTGATTCCTGGAGCCTCTAATCCTCAGTTCCCAGATTTGGTCTTCCGACCATGTCTGTGTCCTGTCGTGTCTTCTCTTCTCTCTGCCCTTCAGAGTTTTCTTTATACAATGGACTTGAGGGTTTTCCTTGATCATGATTTTGTGATTTTCCTCTTGCAACTGGAAGGACAACTATGTTTCAAGAAATGGTACTTTCTATCAGGAAGAAAAAGGGAATTCTCCAAATATGTGGGATGTTAGGAAATTGAGCTCTTTTAAAAACATTGATTCCTGTCTTGTTAAATTTGCTATGAAAACCTTATTCAACCAGATCTGACTCAAAACTTGATATTTACAAAGTTCAGAGACCTTCCACTCTGGCAATATGACCTTAGGAGGAGATAGTGTAAAGAAGTATTTGAAAGATCTAGAAACCAGTATCTATGTGCCATGCTGAGAGAATGGTTTTTGACAAAGTGAGGAAGTTCACTTTTCATAAGAAAAGCTTATATTTGATACTAATTAACTTTTTAAAATAGAGCCAGTAATTCTTCTACAATACTAAGAATTGGGAAAACTGCTCCTGACACATGGGAAAATCAAACCACCTGAACTAAGCATCTTTTCAAGCATTAGGACCACTGTTATTATTGTGCTTAACACAATAAATCCTTTAGAAAAATGCTTATTCCACTCAAATATTTTCTACAGCTGACTAAACTACTCCTTGCTGAGCAATTTGATAAGATGATTAACTCTTTCAGACAGATGGTGACATTCAGTTTTATCAATAATATATATATAAAACATTATTTATCTATATATATACCTCTATATATTATATGTAACTATATATAACATTTTCTCTCTATATAAAATATATGTATATTTACCTCTTTATAAATATATAAATTGATATAACACATTTTCTCTATATATAATACTATGTATCTATATATTATTATATAACTATATAAAAACATATTCTCTCTCTCTATGTGTATATATATCATGTCCTCTTTCTTCTCAACAGTGTTAGAAGTAGAGCAGTAGAAACCTTATTTTACCTTATTTTAAACCCATAATGGAGAAAATTGCTTGCTTGTAATGAAGGGTGTTTGTCAGGTTGAAAAAACATAATATTTTGATGGTGCTTGACATTTTCTGTAAGAAAATTTGGGGTTTTCAAAATAAACAAGTAGATTATATCATGTTACCAAAATCTAAGATAAATACTAGTTTTTCTAATTTAACAGAGTATTAATTCCACTATAGCACTAGCTTTGATCTTAAAGTATAGTGCTCTCTTATCTTTATCTACAATGGAAAACCCACTGGGATGTTATAGAAGACACGGATCTCAACATTAAAGTTCTTACTTTGAAAATAATATCTGAATTGCTGTGGCAACAACTGAGCTCTTTTTGTCAGATCTTCTCACTCATTCTATACCACAGTACAGCCAAGATTGCCCCTTTATAAGTTCATAAATTAAAGACTGCTGGAGTCAGATGAAATTTCAAAGGTCAGAATAATAACTTATAGTGTATACTTCCATCAGTTTTATCATTTATAATCTAATATGTCTTTACCATTATTATTCCATCTTTACAGATGGAACTAAGATGTTGGATCACAGAGCTAGTATGTGGTAGAGATGGGTCTAACCTCTGGTTTCCTTGCCTCCAAATAATAATATCTACCATTTTGCTGAGCACCTACTATATTCCTGATGCTGGTATGGGCACTTTATATTCACTATCTTTTATCCATAAGACAACTCTGGAAGGTAATATTTCCATTATCAACTGTCTGGCTTCAAAGCCTGTTCTTTCCCCCTGGCCATTTCCTGGATTTTTTTTTTACATGTTTCAATTATGCATGCCCAGGCAATCTTAGTGGGGACTAATGGCAAAGAGTTGGAGAACCCCAAAATGATGGCTGGTATTATCTTCCAAGTGAACTAATCATAAGTTGGTTTTTTCTTTATATCACTTGAAGCCCACATTTTTGTGAGGAAATTCTACTCCAGGGACAGATAACACCACAGCCTAATTCCCAGAAATTACTCTTAGGAATTTAGCATCTCCTTTGCTGTAGCTGCAACTTTCTAGCCTAGGTTCCTAAAATCAAGCCTTGTTAAGTAGAAGACAGAGAGGAAGGGAAAGATTGAATGAGGTAGTACAAAAATTTATTCCAAGAAGGCTACTTCAAAGATTACTTCTTGCTGATTTGTGTCTTCACTGTAGAACTTAAAAAAAAGTCACATTAGGGATAAATATTTGTGGAATTCATGTCCCTACTCTGGGAACTGCCTCTTTCCTGTATTGCTAGGACCCTATACGTCAGTTCTCATTGATGTATAGATTAATTTAAAAGACAACACTCTCCGAGACAACTGACAGAATGGGAGAAGATATTTGCAAACAACATATCAGATAAAGGGCTAGCATCCAAAATCTGTAAAGAGCTTAGCAAACTCAACACCCAAAAAACAAGTAATCCAATCAAGAAATGGGCAGAGGACATGAACAGACATTTCTGCAAAGAAGACATCAAGATGGCCAACAGACACATGAAAAAGTGCTCCACATCACTGGGCATCAGGGAAATACAAATCAAAACCACAATGCGATACCACCTCACACCAGTTAGAATGGCTAAAATTAACAAGTCAGGAAATGACAGATACTAGCGAGGATGCAGAGAAAGGGGAACTACACTGTTAGTGGGAATGCAAGCTGGTGCAACCACTCTGGAAAACAGCATGGAGGTTCCTCAAAAAAATTGAAAATAGAGCTCCCTTATGACCCAGCAATCGCACTATTGGGTATTTACCCTAAAGATACAAACATAGTGATCCAAAGGGGCACGTGTACCCGAATGTTTATAGCAGCAATGTCCACAATAGCCAAACTATGGAAAGAACCTATATGTCCATTAACAGATGAATGGATAAAGAAGAAGTGGTATATATATACAATGGAATACTATGCAGCCATCAAAAAATGAAATCTTGCCATTTGCGATGACTTGGATGGAACTAGAGGGTATTATGCTAGCAAAATAAGTCAAATGGAAGACGGCAACTATCATATTATCTCCCTGATATGAGGAAGTAGAGATGCAACGGGGGTGGGGGTTAAGGGGGTAGGAAAAGAATAAATGAAGCAAGATGGGATCAGGAGGGAGACAAACCAAAAGAGACTCTTAATGTCATAAAACAAACTGAGGGGGGTGGGGGGGAGGAGGGTTGGGAGAGGGTGGGGGGGTTACATTATATGTTTAAATAAAAATAAAATAAAAAAAAGATCATAGATTACAAAACTGGAAAGCATAATTCATCTTAAGATTACTAGCATCATAGCTTTCTTGGGGACTAGGGCTTCACTGTGACTGTAAGGATGAACAGTGTGACTTTGTGGGCAAAGCCTCAGAGAAAATTATCCCCATGGGTGGTACTGTTTGCATCTTACTCTAGGCAAAGTATCCCTGATAGATACTATGATTTACACAGTCCTGGGTATAGTTACATATAATTGGTGCTCAACCAAGTGAAAGTCTGGTAGGATAGTTTGAACTTAGTAGGGCAGTTCACCTTCCAAATTTGAGTCTTCCAGGGAGGCATGCATAACACTGGAAATGCATGTTCTGGTTCTGAATAACTTCATGTTTTGAGAAACAGAGCATCAAACAAATTCCTTGATGGGTTAGGTGAAGGAGTCAGAAGGAGGGAATGGTGGGGTTGACTCCTAGGGCTTTGGTATCTATCTCAGTTTCCAGGGTTGCTACTCTAATAAATTACCACAAACTAGGTAGCATAAAGCATCTCTCTCTAGTTTTGGAAAGTAGAAGTCCAAAATCAGAATACTGACAGGACCACACTCTTTCCAAAGTCTCCAATGGAGACACCCTCCTTGCCTCTCCCAGCTCCTGGTAGTGCCTGGCATTCCTTGCCTTATGGCCACATCTCCCATCTTTGCCTCTGTCTGCACATGGCCTCTTCCCTGTGTTTCTGCACATCTCCCATCTCTCTAATTTTTCCTTTGCATTCTATCTCATGCCTGCCATTGGATTTAGGGCCCACAAAATTAATCCAGGAAGACCTCATCTTGAGATCCTTAGCTTAATGATATCTGCAAAGACTCTTTGTCCAAGTAAGGTTGCATTCCTGGGTTCTAGGGCTTAGGACATGTTATGTTTTGGGGAGGCCATTACTTAAGTTACTACAGTTTCAGTAAATTATGTAACTACTAAGTTACTAAATGTTATTATCCCCTCTATGTCTCAGTTTCCTCATATGTAAAATGGAGCTATGAATGTGAATGGGATGCCTGGGTGGCTCACTTGGTTAAGTGTCCAACTCTTGGTTTTGGTTCAGATTATGACCTCAGGGTGGTGGGACCAAGCCCCGCATTGAGTTCCATATTCAGTGCAGTCTGTTTGTCCCTCTTCCTCCCCACCATAAATAAATAAATAAATAAGATCTTTTTTAAAAAATGGAGTTTGGATGGCACCTGTCTCATAGAACCGCATGAAGAGCACATCAGATGCTGCACACGAGGCATTTGGCACAATGCTTCATGTGTATTTTAGCAATTATTGTCATTATTACATGGTTCATGCATTATTTGTATGTAAAAACATTTCATTTTAAAATTTTAATAAGTGAAATGGACTGATTGCCTATTAATTGGCAGGCACCTGGCAATTTATATGTATTTCCCCCTAACTGTCCTCTCAATCTGTCAGAATGTTCAACATTTTTCAACGGGGAAGGTGAAGCTCAGAGAGAGGAAGTAATTTGTCAAAGTCTACAAAACAGGACGTTGGTACGTTCACTTTCAAGTCACCAGACTTGAAGCCAATGAGGAGACAAAGTCAGAAAATAAATTCTGAGGCTAAACTCATTCACACTTCCTTCCCCATTCTGGGGTGGAACTGCATCAAGAAAGATCTCCACGGTGTGAGAAGAGTCTCCTCCACCTTCAAAGTACCTCTCCCAGAGCTCCCTGTTATGGCCTTTGGATGATCCCAGCACAGATCTGGAGTATTGGATGTCTACACAAAGAATAATGGGGACCAGGGAACCTGAATGACTCAGTCATTAAGCATCTGCCTTTGGATCAGGTCATGATCCTGGGGTCCTGGATCAAGGCTCGCTCTGGGCTCCCTGCTCAGCGAGAAGCCTGCCTCTCCTTCACCCACTCTCTCTACTTGTGTTCCTTCTCTTGCTGTGTCTCTCTATGTCAAATAAATAAATAAAATCTTAAAAAAAAAGAATGAATGGAGCCCAAGGTCTTTGCTCCTGGTCTGGGGCAGATCAAAATTGGCCTGTGGATATCAAGAGAAGGCTTGGGGGGGGGGGCATCATGCTATTCAGACATCAAGTGAATGAACTACAGATAATTGGAAGTTTTTTGCATAAAAATTTGACATTAATATTTATTGTTTTTGTCTGATTCTATCCTCATGTTCATTATAGAAAATTTGGGATTTTCTTTACATAAAAAGAAGTATGAAAAATATAAAGGAAAATACAAATGAAAAAAGAATTGCTTACTCCTCTAAAATAACCAGTGTTTCTTTCTGGTCTTTGTGTGTGTGTGTGTGTATATGTGTAATACACACAGATACATATATATTTTTCTTTTGCAACATGGGTGCCCGGTTTAGCACTTTAAAAAAATTTTTTATTTATTTATTTGACAGAGAGAGAGAGAGATCATGAGTAGGCAAAGGGCGGTGGGGAAAGCAGGCTATCTGCTGAGCAGAGAACCCAATGTGGGGCTCAATCCCAGGATACTGAGATCATGACCTGAACTGAAGGCAGAGACTTAACCCCCTGAGCCACCCAGGTGCCCCTATATTTTTCTTTTAGAAACTAAAATAATGCTCTCTGTAAATTTGTTTTGGTAACTTAAGTATATTTGAGCATATTCTTTGATGTGGTCACTCATTCATTCAACCATTCATTTATTCAACAAAATAGATACCATGCTCTTTCATGTAGAGCTTCTCTAACACACTCAGAGTGTGAACATGAGAAGTACTTTACAGGGGGCTCTGTTGGTAGGGAGATACCACTAGTCCAGTAGCTAAACAATAGCCGTGAGCTCATCTACCTCAGACATTAGCAGGAGATGCCACAGAACACACTGGGATGGGACCAAAACAGTAAAAGACCAGGGCTCCCTTCCCTACAAGGATGCAAGTTTGTCAGCAACTACTCCCATTCCACAAGACATACTCAGAAAGAAACAGAATTCCAACAGATGAATCCACTTAACTGAGTCATCCAAGGAAAGACTGAGTTATCTAAGGAGGTGATTTAAATTATGGGCTTGGGATGAGGTTACTAGATGGACTAAAATAAAGGTCTTTTTTTCAAACTAACTCTTTTCATAGTTATGTAGAAAGCAGGCACTTGTGAGGAAGACCAGCTCAATTATAGAAAAGCAAATTGACATTTTCTTTGCACATCTGAATTTATAAATCCTTGGTAAATATTCATTCATTCAAATAAGTATTTAATAAATCCCATTCCAATAACTAATAATTGCTGTGTACCAGGCAATGTGCTGGGAGTCTAAAGACTAATAAAAGAGACACAACTGTCCTCTCATGCAGCTTGCACTGTGTTGGTGATAGATATTAATCAAACAAGGCCATGAATAAATATACAATTATGTATTGATAAGTCCTCTGAAAGAAAAGGAAAAACAGAGTGTTGAGTAAATAGTTTATGGGGGGGATTCACTCACCTTGAGGAAATCAGGAAAGATATCCCTGAAGAAATGAATCTGAACAGAAATCTTATATGAAGTCAGCTGTGTGATGGGGTGGGAAGGGGAAGAATGGTCCAGGCCTTAGAAGCTTCATTAGCTTCCAGACTTCAAGCTCTATTACAAAGCTGTCATCATCAAGACAGTATGGTACTGGCACCAAAAACAGACACATAGACCAATGGAACAGAATAGAGAGCCCAGAAATAGACCCTCAACTCTAAGGTCAACTAATCTTTGACAAAGCAGGAAAGAACATCCAATGGAAAAAAGACAGCCTCTTCAACAAATGGTGTTGGGAAAATTGGACAGCCACATGCAGAAAAATGAAATTGGACCATTTCCTTACACCACACACGAAAACAGACTCAAAATGGATGAAGGACCTCAATGTGAGAAAGGAATCCATCAAAATCCTTGAGGAGAACACAAGCAGCAACCTCTTCGACCTCAGCCGCAGCAACTTCCTCCTAGGAACAATGCCAAAGACAAGGGAAGCAAGGGAAAAAATGAACTATTGGGACTTCATCAAGATCAAAAGCTTTTGCACAGCAAAGGAAACAGTCAACAAAACCAAAAGACAACTGACAGAATGGGAGAAGATATTTGCAAACGACATATCAGATAAAAGGCTAGTATCCAAAATCTATAAAGAGCTTAGCAAACTCAACACCCAAAGAACAAATGATCCAATTAAGAAATGGGCAGAGGACATGAACAGACATTTCTGCAAAGAAGACATCCAGATGGCCAACAGACACATGAAAAAGTGCTCCACATCACTGGGCATCAGGGAAATACAAATCAAAACCACAATGTGATACCACCTTACACCAGTCAGAATGGCTAAAATTAACAAGTCAAGAAATGACAGGTGCTGGCGAGGATGTGGAGAAAGGGGAACCCTCCTACACTGTTGGTGGGAATGCAAGCTGGTGCAACCACTCTGGAAAACAGCATAGAGGTTCCTCAAAAAATTGAAAATAGAGCTACCTTATGACCCAGCAATTGCACTACTGGGTATTTACCCTAAAGATACAAATGTAGTGATCCGAAGGGGCACGTGTACCCAAATGTTTATAGCAGCAATGTCCACAATAGCCAAATTATGGAAAGAACCTATATGTCCATTAACAGATGAATGGATAAAGAAGAAGTGGTATATATATACAATGGAATACTATGCAGCCATCAAAAGAAATGAAATCTTACCATTTGCGACGACATGGATGGAACTAGAGCGTATTATGCTTAGCGAAATAAGTCAACTGGAGAAAGACAACTATCACATGATCTCCCTGATATGAGGAAGTGGAGATGCAATGGGGGTGGG
>ML104178.1:68248-88900 GCA_003697995.1 Taxidea taxus jeffersonii
TATATATATATATACAATGGAATACTATGCAGCCATCAAAAGAAATGAAATCTTACCATTTGCGACTACATGGATGGAACTAGAGCATATTATGCTTAGCGAAATAAGTCAACTGGAGAAAGACAACTATCACATGATCTCCCTGATATGAGGAAGTGGAGATGCAACGGGGGTGGGGGTTAAGGGGGTAGGAAAAGAATAAATGAAACAAGATGGGATTGGGAGGGAGACAAGCCAAAAGAGACTCTTAATGTCATGGAACAAACTGAGGGGGGTGGGGGGGAGGGGGGTTGGGAGAGTGTGGTGGGGTTACATTATATGTTTAAATAAAAAAGCTTAAAGAAAAAAAATTTTAAAAAATGTGAAAAAAAATAAGAACATAATCATAGAGCAAAAAAAAAAAAGCTTCATTAGCAGTGGCCTGGGGTGGGATGGAGTTGGGGAGGGGTTGAATGGAGGCTTGGACTGAGACTAAAGGGTGGGACACAGGGAGTGCACGCATGACTTTGTGGCCATGCCCAGGATTGGCACTTCAATATGAGGACCATGCAAGTGTTTGACAGGCTATAAGCCAAGGTGATCTCTGCATGTTTGGCTCAGGGGCTTAAGCCTCTGCCTTCAGCTTAGGTCATGATCTCAGGGTCCTGGGATGAAGTCCCGCATCAGGCTCTCTGCTTGGTGGGGAGACTACTTCCTCCTCTCTTCTTTCTCTGCCTGCCTGTCTGCCTACTTGTTGTCTCTCTCTGTCAAATAAATAAATAAAATCTTTTTTTTTTTTTAAGGTGGTGAATCTGGGAAAGTTTTAATAAATAAATGTTTACTTTGTCTACTGGTATCAAGAAGAGATTGCTCTGGGCAAGAATAACAGGAGCAGAGAGACTATGAAATGTTCTAATGTTATGGCCAGGAGGGAGCAGGTGGTGCCTTGGACTTAGGGTAGTTGTGGAGATGGGCAGAAGTGGTAGATTAGAAAGATCCTTAGAGGAATTATTTCTAGGACTTGGTGGTCGATTAGATGGGCAGGATGATGTGAAAGATGATGTCCAAGTGCCCACTCAGAGCAGTTCTGAAGCTTCTGGTACAGTAGAATCATTTGGGTGATATGGTACTAAGAAAAACTGGAATCAAATATCTGTTTTGCCATTGAGCATAAGTATGGTCTTGCTAAAGTTACATTTTTCTGATTTAGTTTCAGTATCTGTAAGATAGATATATTGACCCCTAGTTCTTTTATTTTCAATGTATAATTGAGATATATTTTTAATTTTATTATTATTTTTATTTTTATCCCAGTGTAGATAACATCCAGTGTTATATTAATTTCAGGTGTACAAAATAGTGATTCACCAAGTCTATACATTACTCAGTGTTCATCATGACAAAAGTACTCTTAATCTCCTTCACCTATTTCACTCATCTTGTTGCCCACCTCCCCTCTGGTAAAAATCAGTCTGTTCTCTAGAGTTAAGAATCTTTCTTTTGGTGTTCCTCTTTTTTTTCTTTGTTCATTTGTTTTTGTTTCTTAAATTCCACATTCTGACTGGTTCATTTTGCTCACCATTATACTCTCTAGATGCATCCATGTTGTTGCAAATGACAAGATTTCATTCTTTTTTATGGTTGAGTAATATTCCATCATATTTCCATACCACATTTTTTTAACCCATTCATCTATTGATGGACACTTGGGCTGCTTTCATAATTTGACTACTGTAAATAATGCTGCAACAAACATAGTGGTACATACATCCTTTTGAATTAATGTTTTCTTATTCTATAGTTAAATAGCTACTAATGTGATTACTGGATAATACTGTAGTTCTAGATTTAATTTTTTGAGGAATCTCCATAATGTCTTCCATAATGACTGAAACAGTTTCATTCCCACCAACAGTGTACAAGGACTCCTTTTTCTCCACATTCTCCAAAACATATTGTTTCTTGTGTTGTTTGTCTTAGCCATCTGACAGGTATGAGGTGAGCTTATTGTAATTTTGATTTGTATTTACCTGATGATCAATGATGTTGAGCATCTTTTCATGTGTCTGCTGGTCATCTGTATATTTTCTTTGGGAAATGGCTGTTCATGTCTTCTGCCCATTTTTAAATTGGGCTGCTTGGGTTTTTTTGTTGAGTTTTATAATTTCTGTATTTCTACTTCTTCTGGTCTGTTGTTGAATCCTCTAATGTATTCTTCAATTCAGTTATTGTATTCTTCAGCTCTGTGACTTCTCTTCGGCATTTTTTTTTAATGTTGTCTGTCTCTTTGTTGAAGTTCTTCCTGTGTTCATTCATTCTTCTCTCAAGTTTGGTGAGCATTTTTATAATCAGTACTTGAACTCTTTATCAGGAAACTTATTTAATTCCATTTCAGTAAGGTTTTTTCCTGAGGTTTTATCTTGTTCTTTCATTTGGAGCATATTCCTCTGTCTCCTCATTTTGTTTGACTTTCTGTTTTTGTTTCTAGATATTAGGCAAGATGCTACCTCTCCCAGTCTGGAAGAAGTGGCTCTGTGTAAGAAATGAAGCTTATCTTTCCACCTTGGCCTAGCTCTTGATTGTGTCTCAAATATTTGTGATTGTCTAAGCATCATGATTTATTCTTTTTTTTTTTTTTTTTAGATTTTATTTATTCATTTGATAGACAGAGATCACAAGTAGGCAGAGAGGCAGAGAGAGACAGAGGAGAAAGCAGGCTGTCCGCAGAGCAGAGAGCCCGATGCGGGGCTCGATCCCACGACCCTGGGATCACGACCCGGGCCAAAGGCAGTGGCTTTAACCCACTGAGCCACCCAGGCACCCCTGATTTATTCTTGAGAGGACCCAGTTGTTGAGGATATGGCAAGTCCTGTGAGTGTTCCTGAGAGAGAGATCTCAGTCAGTCCCTAGTTTCAGGACGGTCAGTAGCTAGAACCTCAGGTGGGAGCTTTTAAGGTATACAGACATATACAGTCCTGCAGGACCATAGTCAGAAACCTTGCTGGCCTCCAGACCAGGCAATCTGGAGATGTCCCTCTGGCAGCATTTGCAGATTTCAGGGTACTAAACAAATGTATGACCTCTCCTCTGGGAGGAACCAAAGAGCTGTTGTGAGGTCAAGGGACAGAGAAAAGATGGTGCCACCATCTCCTCCCCACCCTCTCAGCCATGTTCCCTGAGATCATAGCCTCTAGATATGTGGTAATCCTGAAGGCTGGGGATGTTTCTTAGTCTTCTGTCTGTGCAGTGTCCTGGAGGCACTAGCTTGTCAAGAACTGTCTTTCTAAGTTCTTCAGACCTGTGAAGGCCAAAAATGCAATCCTCCCTGGCCACCAGAGCTAAGTGCTCAAGGAACATCCCCTGCATGGGCTGCATGCTTATGCCAGTTGGCAGGGACACAGGGCAGTGTGGGTGTGGGGTACTTGACTGCCTGGCTCTGGCAGGGCCATATGGCAGTACAGCAGTGGGGCGTAGCCACTACCACTAGTGGGTTAGAGGGAAAGTGCAAAAATGACACTGTCTAGCATTGGCAATAACAAAGCACAGGGAGAACACAAAATTGGCACCCTCTAGCACCTCTGTCCATGGAGAGAGTCCTTACAGTCTCCTGACCCTCTGGCAGATGCTTTAAGATTAGCAAATGAGACTCCTTCAGATATTGCCTAGGTTATTTTCAAACCACTGCTTTTGTGCTGGGTCTCAGGGCAAGAAAGCACTGTGTGAGCCCCCTGAGGGTGATATCCTCATTCCCTTCAACTCTATGGTTGTTCCTACACATAATAAATCTTTTGGTTTTTAAAGTTAGATGTTTTGTGAACTTGTCTCTCTGTGCAGGTCCCAGGAGTTAAGGAGACTGATGAGCATAAGGCCCTTGCTCCTCAGGGATAAATCTCATATTTGTGAGATCCTTCTTGATTGTGGATTGCCTTACCAGGAGTGGGGTTTGGGACTGTGTTTCTGACTCTCCTACCCATCTCAGTGTGACCCTTTTATCCTTTGTTGTGGAGGAGCTGTTAAGTAGTTTTCAGGTGTTTTTTAGAGGGAACTATTTCATATGCAGCTATAGGTTTGTTGTGTATAGGAGAAAGCGAGTTGAGAATATTTCCACATGCCATCTCCTCTGGTGGGAAAGTTTTTATCAAAAGTTTAATTTATTTAATAGGAAAATGGCTATTCAGCCTATTTATTTCTTCTTGTATTAGCTTTCACAGTTTGTGTCTTTTAAGGTATGTATTCATTCCAACTAATTTATCCAATTCTCTAAATGACATACAGTTTTTCATGAGATTTCCTTATTATTCTAGAAAGATCCCTAGAATCTCATTACTTCTCTAATTCCTGCTATTATAATAGGCATCTTCTCTCTTTTTTAATGGATTGTTCTAGCTAGACGTTTATCAGTTTTTATTGACTTTATTAGCTTCTGGTTTCATTGATTATTCTCTATAATTTTTCTGGGTTTTTTTATGCCATTGATTTCCAGTTTAAGTTCTATTATTTCCTTTCTCCTACTTACTTTGGGTTTAACTTGTCTTTTTCTTTTTCTAGTGTCCTTAAAGTTGGAAGTAGGACATAGCAAGTTTTAAAGGCTATATTCCACTTTGTGACAGTCTCTCCCCTTGACAATCCCCCAGCCCTATGTAGGCTCTGAGAATTATCAGATTACAACTTCCTGTTCTTTCTCTGGTAATTTTTCTTTGCTTTGCCTTATTCAGTTTAACATTCAGCCCAATATTAAGATTTCCTCTGTGTAGATGTGTACATCTGAGTGATTTCCTTGTCTTTGATATGCTGTCTTAAAACTTACCTCTGGACTCCAGTCTCCATCTTCTCAATTCAGCAAGACCACCACACTCTGCTTGGGTTTCCCATGCTTGCACCACATTCAGAAATGTGCTCTCTGGCAAAAGCCGAAATCTTGTTTATTTTTCCCATCCCAGAGATCACAGTCTCTTGTGCTGTCACTCAATGTATAAAAGCAATTCTTATATGATTTTTCCAGTTTTCTCATTGTTTGAGCCAGAATGGCAAGATGGAAGCAGAAGTTCAGATAATTTACATTTAATAGTACATTTAATAATGATAAGGTTGAATTATGTCTACCTTCTATTTGTTCCCAATTTGTCCTGTTTGTTTCACCTTTCCTGCCTTCTTTTGACTTACTTGAAAAGCAATTTTTAGTATTCTATTTCCTTAATTGACTTAAAAATTTTCTTACTTTAAAAATTTTTTAAATTTAAATTCAATTTAATTAACATATAATGTATTATTAGTCTCAGAGGTAGAATTTAGTGATTTACCAGTTGCATGCAAAACCCAGTGCTCATTATTTCAAGTGCCCATCACCCAGTTACACCATCCCCCCATGTGTCTCCTCTCCAGCAACCCTCAGTTTGTTTCCTATGGTTAAAAGTCTCTTATGGTTTGTCTCCCTTTCTGTTTTCATCTTGTTTTATTTTTCCTTCCTTTCCCCTATGTTCATCAGTTTTGTTTCTTAAATTCCACACTTGAGTGAAATCATATGGTATTTGTCTTTTTCTGACTGACTTATTTCGCTTAGCATAATACCCTCTAGTTCCATCCACATCATTGCAAATGGCAAGATTTCATTCTTTTTGATGGCTGAGTAATATTCCACTATATGTAATTCACATCTTTATCCATTCATCTGTCGATGCACATCTCATGGCTTGTCTGTTGTGGACATTGCTGCTATGAACATCGGGGTGCAGGCACCCCTTCGAATTACTATGTTTGTATCCTTTGGGTAAATACCTAGTAGTGCAATTGCTGGGTCATAGGGTATCTCTATTTTTAACTTTTTGAGGAACCTCCATACTGTTTTCCAGAGTGGCTGTACCAGTTTGCCTTCCCACTAACAGTGTAGAGGGTTCCCTTTTCTCTGCATCCTTGTCAACATCTGTTGTTTCCTGATTTATTAATATTAACCATTCTCACTGGTGTGAGGTGGTATCTCATTGTGGTTTTGATTTGTATTTTTTTGATGCCAAATGATGTGGAGTGTTTTTTTATGTGTCTGTTAGCCATTTGTATGTCTTCTTTGGAGAAATGTCTGTTCATATCTTCTGCCCATTTCTTGACTGGATTTTTTTTTTTTTTTGGGGGGGTTTGAGTTTGGTAAGTTCCTTATAGATTTTGGTTAACAGCCTTTTATCTGATAAGACATTTGTAAATATCTTCCATAGTCTCCCATTCCATAGGTTGCCTTTTAATTTTGTTTCCTTTGTGGTGCAAAAGATTTTTATCTTGATGAGGTCTCAATAGCTCATTTTTGCTTTTGTTTTCCTTTCCTCTGGAGACTTGCCTTACAAGAAGTTGTTGTGGCAGAGGTCAAAGAGATTGCTACTTGTGTTGTCCTCTAGGATTTTGTTGAATTCCTATCTCACATTTAGGTCTTTCATCCATTTTGAATTTATCTTTGTGTATGGTGTAACAATGTGGTCCATTTTCATTCTTATATATGTGGCTGCCCAATTTTCCCACACCACTTGTTGAAGAGACTGCCTTTTTTTCCATTGGATACTCGTTCCTGTTTTGCCAAAGATTAGTTGACCATAGAGTTGAGGGTCCTTTTCTGGGGTCTCTATTCTATTCCATTGATCTATGCATCTGCTTTTGTGCCAGTACCACACTGTCTTGATGATTACACCTTTGTTAATACAGCTCGAAGTTCAACATTGTGAGGCCACCAGCTTTGGTTTTCTTCTTTCAACATTACTTTGGCTATTTGGGTTTTTCTAGTTCCATACACATTTTAGAATTATTTGCTCCAGCTCTATGAAAAATGCTGATGGTATTTCGATAGGGATTGCATTGAATATATACATTGCTTTGAGTAGCATAGACTTTTTTTTTTTTAAGGGTACTTCTGAAAACTTTTTTCTTGAAGATTTTTAAAAAAAATTTTTTATAAACATATAATGTAACCCCACCACCCTCTCCCAACCCCCCTCCCCCCTACCCCCCTCAGTTTGTTCCATGACATTAAGAGTCTTTTTTGCTTTGTCTCCCTCCTGATCCCATCTTGTTTCATTTATTCTTTTCCTACTCCCTAACCCCCACCCCCGTTGCATCTCCACTTCCTCATATCAGGGAGATCATATGATAGTTGTCTTTCTCCGATTGACTTATTTCGCTAAGCATAATACCTCTAGTTCCATCCATGTCATCGCAAATGGCAAGATTTCATTTCTTTTGATGGCTGCATAGTATTCCATTGTATATATATATATACCACATCTTCTTTATCAGTTCATCTGTTGATGGACATCTAGGTTCTTTCCATAGTTTGACTACTGTGGACATTGCTTAGCACAGACATTTTAACAATATTCAATTGACTTTAAAGTTAAATATGTTTGTTTAACATATTTTAGTGTTTGCTCTGGGGATTGTACTATGCATTCACAAATTTCAATTTTATCACAAATTTTTTATTTTAAATTTATTTTTTATTTTAAATTTATCACAAATTTTGAATTAATATTATGCCACTTTGTGTACAATGCAAGAAACTTATTATAATTCTATTTACACCTCTAGCCATTTATGGCATTTGGTCATACATTTTACTTTACTTACATATTAATCAAGCAATAAACACATTTTTATTATTTTGCATTTTATAGACAGCATACTTTTAAAGACCTTAAGAAAATAGCTTCTTATATGTACCCATGGATTTACTATTTGTGGTGATTTTCATTCTTTCTTGTGGATTAGTTTTATATCCAGAATCATTCCTAGAAGTCTGAAGAAGTTCTTTTGGCATGTAATAAGTATTTGCTAATAATTAATTCTCTGTTTTTGAATATCTGAAAATGTCTTTATTTTGCCTATATTTTCAAAAGAGATTTTTGCTGTACATAGATTTCTAGGTTCACATTTTTTTTTCTTTCAGCAGTTGGAAAATGTTTTTCATTTGTCTTCTAAATCTTATTCCTCTGTTGAGATGTCCACCATCTTTATTTTTGTTACTTCTCTGAATGTAATGTGTATTTTTGACTGGTTAGTTTTTTCAAAGACTTTCCTTTTTATTTTCATTTTTCAAAAATTTGACTATACTCTACCCTTTGTATTTATTGTGCTTGAGGACTGCTGAGCTCCTTAGAATGTGGGTTGTCTTACATCAGTTTTGGGGGGGAGGAATGACCATTATCTCATTAAGTATTTATTTTGCCCCAGTCTCTCTGTCCTCTTCTTCTGGGTTCCAACTGCATATATGTTAGACAAATCATTTGCTATTCTTCCAGAGGACTCTTTTTTGTCCTTATGCTATGAGAATTGAATAAATTTTGTTGATTTCTTTTCTTTTAAAAGATTTTATTTATTTGAGAGAGAAAGCAAGACAGAGCACAAGTGACTCTTTGTCCTTATGCTATGGGAAGTGAATAATTTCTGTTGATTTCTTTTCTTTTAAAAGATCTTATTTATTTGAGAGAGAAAGCTAACACAGAGCAGAGGGGGAGGGGCGGAAGTAGAGGGATAAGCAGGATCTCTGCTGAGCAGGGAGCTTGCTGTGGGGTTCCACCCCAGGACCCGGGGATCACTACCTGAGCTGAAGGCAGACACTTAACTGACTGAGCCACTCAGGCACCCCTCTCTTGATTTATTTTCAAGTTCATAATCCTTTCTTCAGCTATGTGGAATCTTTAGTGTAGCTTATCCAACGAATATCTAATTTCAGCACTGTATTTCTCAGTTCTATAATTTTCATTTGTTTTCTTTTTAAAGAAAACATTTTTTCTGCTAAGTTTTCTCTGCTGAGATTCTCTTTCTCTTTGCCCTTATTAGTTTCTTGTAAATCTTTTAACGGATTTATAACAACTGTTTTAAATTGTTCATCTGTTAAATTCAATATGTAAGTCATCTATAGGCCTATTTCTAATATCTTTATTTGGGCCACATTTTCTGGGTTTTGTTTGTCTTTTAAAAGAAATCACTATTGTTTGGGAATTACATGTTGTATAGACTCTGAATGATATCATCTTTCTCTAAAACGTGTTAAGTTTTGATCTGGAAGACATTTAAATTACTAGTACAAACCTCAATCCTGTGAAAACTTGGTTTAGGGCTTTGTCATTAATCTAGGGCATAGCCTTCAGTCTTGGGAGGTGGTTCTTACTCCTAAGGTGTGGTCCCTCTAGTTCAGGAAAAGCCTGTTTCCAGAGCCCTATCTAAATAAGTGGGACCTGAACTCAGAACACTTAGCACTCAGAACCTGCTGAGATACAGCTCAACACCTCTATGTTGCGCTTTCTGCTGGATTCCTGGGTGTCTCTTCAGGCACATCCCTAGTTTATAGGATATCAGGGATCTGAGGGGAACTTTACGTGAATTTTATGAATCTCCCCCTCTATTCATCCTGCTTTCTGGGACACTTCTTTTTAATGTCCACCTGCCGTGGCAGCTCTGAACTGTGTCTCTTTGACCCAATACTATAGCTACACTCTGTTCCACTGCCTATTTCGCTGTGTATTTAGGCCAGTGAAAGATTCTGCTGCTCTTGATTGGCTCTTGCTCCTGTGCCCTCAAACTGTTGGTGTTTTTATTCTGACCAGAGTTTGTAATTGTTGTTAGAAGGATAGATAATCCAATACAAGTTATTCTCCCATGACTAGAATCAGAAATCACTTGAGGATCTTTGAAAAATATGAATGTTGAGTCTACATCACAACCACATCAGAATTTCTGAGTGTGGAACTCAAGGATCAGTAATTTTTAAGGTACTCCAGGTGACTTCTGTGACTTTTTTAAACTAAGTTACCAAATTGTGTATCAAGCTGCCAGAAACATTTATTAAGCTCTTGTTATTTACCAGTTTTTAAAAATTTTCTTATTTTGATGGTAGCTTTATTAGTTGCATACAGGAAAACTGATTCTTAGATAAATAAATATTTCAGGGTCACACAGAATGTTCCAAAGCTGGGATTTGAATATAGCCTGTCTGCCTTCAGACATACAAATTTAAAACTATGCTTTACTGCACTGTACCAGGAAGGACAGGCTTAGAGGGGACTACCATAAGTTCACTTTTGAATTAATAATATTCCATCATATTGCTATCATATATTTTAGAATTTCCCCTGTTGTAGGATAGTTAGAATATAGTCAGTATTTTTACTATTATGAATTATTCTGCATAGACTATTTTATATGTAAAGCTAAGTACATGCCTAATTATTTACTTAAACTATTAAAATAGTAATTTGGTAGTCAATCAATAGGAAATTTTCAAAATCTTGGTACATGTTGCCAAAGATCCCAAAAATTGACATTTTTTAGAATTTTTTATAAACATATAATGTATTTTTATCCCCAGGGGTACAGGTCTGTGAATCGGCAGGTTTACACATTTCACAGCACTCACCATAGCACATACCCTCCCCAACGTCCATAACCCCACCACCCTCTCCCGACCCCCCAACCAGCAACCCTCAGTTTGTTTTGTGAGATTAAGAGTCTCTTATGGATTGTCACCAACATTGTACATGAATGCTGGGTATACCATAGCTGTCAGTAAATTTTTTTAAAGATGTTATTTATTTATTTGACACAGAAGAGAGACAGACAGACAGAGATAGCAAGAGAGAGGACAAGTGGGGAGGAGAGGGTGAAGCAGGCTCCCACTGAGTAAGAAGCCTAATGCAGGGCTTGATCCTAGGACTCTGGGATCATGACCTGGGCTGAAGGCAGTGGCTTAACAAACTGAGCTATCCACATGCCTCTCTGTGAGTAAAATTTTTACTTGGAAATAATGGGATTGCTTTTATCTTAATTCATCCATCTTACTTGGATATTTGATTTCTACTATATCTTTCTTGTCAATGAGATTTATTTATTGAGCCTCACATCTGCCCATTGGAATGTGCATGGTCCATTTGCCTGATGGGCTTCCTGGTAAGATGGAGATGCTATAAAAGAATGGAAGGGGGATGTCCCTGTGCAGTGTACACACACATCTGTTGTGAGTCAGGCAGGTAGTTCTACAACTGAGTCACAGCCACAGCCAGTTGTCTCTTCAGCCACCTAAGAATTTCCTTGCCATAGTTACCTTTTCATAATTACTTGCTATATTTATCTTTGGATTGATGGAGGGTTGATGAAGTAATAGGATGATATTAAAAAAAAAAAACATGTTACACCCTTTCTGGATTGACTACCTTCTTGTATAATGGTGAAAGAGCAGGAAAAGGAAGGAGAACAAATGGCAGGATGTGCCTGAATCTCATTTGACCAGGACATGACCAAGAGAATGATTGATATCTTTATTTTTTTCTTTTTGAAAAACATGTTTATGAGAGACTAATAACACAGCATTTATACATATTATTAAAGCATTGTTTCAAACAGAAAATATATCATAAATTAAGATAAAATTTTAGCACATACAACTCTATGAAGCAATGTCTTAAATTTTTCTTTTTCTTTGTTTCCTTTTAATATGCCCTTTTCTGGAAAACTGTAATATAGAAGCAGCAGTTCCTCCAAGGCATAATGAGTGTGCCAAAACCAGATAAAAATAAGTCCTGTTCAATATTTGTATGAGGGTCACTCAATCTCAGAATCAGTTTCTGTCATGTCCACAATACAACTTGCCAACTTCAGAGGTAAAGCATTTCTCAGATTACTAATTCTGAAGATGTCTATTGTTGTTGTTAATCAATTTTATGGAATCATAATTTGCACTCAATAAAATACATTTTGAAAGTACAGCTTGGTGACTCTTAACAAATGTGTACATCCTTGTAACCACTATTCCAATCCAGATTTAGAACATTTATCCCATCACATAAAGTTTCCTTGTGCCCTTTGCAGTCAATTCTCCCTCTAATTCCCTGCCACAGGCAACTACTCATGTGATTTCTGTCTCTAGAGATTTGTTCTGCCAGTTGTGGAACTTCATATAAATGTATTCAAACACTGTGAACTCTTTGTGTTTGGCTTTTTTCCCCCTCTCAGCACATTTTTGAGAGTCATCCATGCTATTTGGGTGTTAGGGGCTCATTCCTTTAATTGCTGATAGTTTCCATTGTATGGACATACCATAGTTTGTCCATTCACCATAGCTGTCCACTCAACAACACCAAAATACTTCTTTTGTTGTTGCTGTTGTTTTCCATGTTTTGGTTTTTAAGAATAAAGCTTCTATGAACATTTTTGTACAAGTATTTTGTGGAAAAGTTATTTCTATTTCTAGAAATAGGATTGAAGAATCATATTGTAAACCTAAGCTTAACATAATAAGAAATAGCCAATCTGCTGTTTTAGGAGGGCTATACCATTTACATTCCTACCAGCAATTTATGAGAGTTTCAGTTGTTCCACATCTTTGCTAACAGTTCATAAAGATGGTCTTTTTCTTTTATTTTTTTTTAAGATTTTATTTTTTTATTTGACAGGGAGAGTGAGCATGGGCAGGGGGAGGGGCAGAGAGAGGGGGAGAAACAGACTCCCTGCTGAGCAAGGAGCCTGATGTGGGGCTCGATCCCAGGACCCTGGGATCATGACCTGAGTTGAAGGCAGATGCTTAGTGGACTGAGCCACCCAGGTGCCCCAAGATGGTCTGGTCTGGTCTGGTCTTGTCTTTACTTTTCTTTCTCTCTCTCTTCCCTTCTTCCTTCCTTCCTTCCTTCCTTCCTTCCTTCCTTCCTTCCTTCCTTCCTTCCTTCCTTCCTCTCTCTCTCTCTTTCTTTCTTTCTTTTTCTTGTAGGCTCTGCACCCAGTGTGGAGCCCAATGCAGCAGGCTCAAACTCATGAACCAGAGGTCAAGACCTGAGCTGAGATCAAGAGTCAGACACTCAACCAATGGAGTCTCAGGTGCCCCCTTAAAAGATGGTCTTTTAATTTTAGCCATTATAGTGAGTGTGAGTGCATTAATGTAGGTTTCATTTGAATTTCTCTGATGTTTATGATCTGTTCATACACACACACACACACACACACATATCTTCGGTGAAATTCTATTGAAGTCATTCATTCTATTTTCAATGGCTTGTTATCTAGGGTTCCTTATGTATTTTAGAATGAAACCCTTTGGAAGATAACATGTACTGAAAACCTTTTCCCCCAGTCTGTGGCTAATTTCATCATTTTATTAATGGCTCCTGGAAGAGTCCTTCCCCCTCTCTTTCATACAAATTTATTTACTCCTGGATTTTTTTTTCTTTGCTTGTGAACTATGACAATGTCAGGACTTTTGGGAAGTATCATTCTTTCCACAAAAGGCATATTATCCAGACAATCTTTGCTTTTTCTTATCACAACTTGCCATTTAAAAAAGTCAGTAGGGCTCAACACTGGATGTTGTGGATCATCTGTTTCATTATTTGAAGATCAGAGGAACAACTCCTTTCATGCTTTAAGGCAGCTGAAGATTTATATCAAAACCTTGCTTTAAGGCTTGTGTCTTATCTGCAACTGTTCTACAAGTACCAACACTAAAAAGTATAAAATATATTTACAGGGGTGAGGATTCAATTGAGGAGGCAAAAAAGGATATGACCCAGATGAAAATGAAAATGCACTTTAATGGAAAGCCATCAACTTTTTCCTCCATACCAAACTCTCCAGCCTGTAGAGAAGGCTGAAATTGCCACATGACCATTTTATGACTCAATAGTAATCCTTTTCAATACAAAACTGTCTGTGTTGGACACCATATTTCCTAAAGTTCCATTAGCATCCACAGGCAGAAATTTTTGATATGGAACATTTTTTAAAAATCTTTATTTATTTCAGAGAGAGAGAGAGAGAGAGAACAATAAAATGAGCATGAGTGAGGGGGAGGGGCAAAGAGAGATGGAGAGTGGAAGCAGACTCCCTAGTGAGCACAGAGCCCAACATGGGGCTTGATCTCATGACCCATGAGACCATGACCTGAGCCAAAACCAAGAGTGGATGCTTAACCAACTGAGCCACCTTGGTGCTCCATTTTTTAAAACCACCAAAACCTGTGTATCCTTGAGGCTCATTCTTACATCTCAAACCCAAGAATTGAGTGGATCCTTGAGCACCCCTTATCATTTCTCTAAAAAGTTGTCATCTTCTGAACCAGACTTGTTTCTTGGAATGGCCATTCAAAAAATTGTTGATGACTACTTTCTGGTCACCATCCTTTAGATTTTAATATTCAGAGTCACTAATATGGTATTTCATAATATTTTGCTGCAATTCACCACACCTGGGGCCTGGACAACAGTGGTGATATTTCCTATGAATATGAATTTGCATAGAAAAAGCAGGAATGACCAAGTAATAGAAACAGAATAAAGAAAAGTTGGGGGGTGCCTGGGTGGCTCAGTGCATTAAGCCTCTGCCTTCAGTTCAGGTCATGATCTCAGGGTCCTGGGATCGAGCCCTACATCAGGCTCTCTGCTCAGCAGGGAGCCTGCTTCCCCCTCTCTCTCTGCCTGCCTCTCTGCCTACTTGTGATCTCTCTCTCTGTCAAATAAATAAATAAAATCTTAAAAAAAAAAGAAATCTCCTATTAAAAAGAAAAAGAAAAGTTGGGTGTTCTAGTTTAAATTCATGAGGAATCACAATTTTGTCCTAATAAATATAGATCAGTGATGGCAAAGATGAAAAAAGGGCTTGTGGATTTGGTACGTCACTTGTATTTAGGGTCTGCATTCAGAACCCAGACTGAGGTACAAAATTATCTCAAACTTCAGATATCTTATCAGATCCACTCTCAGTGTGTCTGTGAGTTTTCATTCTACATATTTCAGTTGTACTGTCTTAAGCAACAATGTATCAGCTTTTCTGAGGATAATAATTTATGTTGGAAAATGCAGAGCAGGTTTAAAGAATTTTAAGTGAATTAGGGTATATAATGGATATAGATGTACAAAAATCATTGAAAATCAGTTTGCCTTCTTTTTTTTTCATGGGGGCCAGGAGAGTAATCTACTGAAATTTCCCCATCTTTTCTCTTCTCTCCCATCTGAAGCCCATGCCCAGCCCTTTTGTGATGTGGAACTCCACACAACTCACCTGGAGTAATGGGGAGAGACCCATGCCAGGTAAGTCCTGCTGCTTTTGTGTACAGTCAGGACTGTCTTCACCAAGACTGACCACCTTTGTAGCATTTGTGCTGCATGGACCTCCCAGGAGAGGAAGAAAAGTGGAACTCAGCTTCAAAGTCTCCAGGGATGGCCCTCTTACTCAACTCTATTTGTTTTGGAGAAGGGTGAAAATAAGAAGTTTGTCTTTGTGCCAACTCTAATTAGTGCCTGCAGTAAAGCCCAAACCACATGTTATGTGTCTCATCTTCTGTATTCATACTTCACTTGCTTCACTTTAGCTACTTTACCTGAGATACGCAGACTGGTCATGTCTCTCCACAGGTCAGAGAAGCACTCTAAGACCCAAAGCCCAAGCCTCACAGGCCAAGTTCTCAGACTCATTTTGCAATGTGATTTGGGAATAAGAGCAGATTCCACTCAGCAGCAGTAATAGGAAAGGCCACAGCACCTTTCCCTGTATATTACCTCTTTTAATCTGAATCCAACAACACACACACACACAGAAACAGAGCTGGCATTATTAGCCCCTTTTTACAGTATAGTATACAAAACTTTTCAGAGGATGGGAGCTGAGTGGTTTTTGTGTTTTCAGCACTGAGCTACAAAACTGTTAGGAATACAAGAACAGCAGACCTGGGCCAGTTCTTTCTACAAGAGTTCATTTAATTAGAGGTTTGCAATTATCACATAGGAAGCAATGACAGGGCAATCAGGGGCCTCATACACTAAGGTTCCATGTGTGCTATGTGGTGTGAAGGAGACTGTAGCACATAGTATTCCAGGAGAGAGAGGCCTCACAAGGATAGAGTAGTTGGAGAAGTCTTCATTGAAGACTTGAACTATATTTTGGAGGCTAGGTAAGACTTTCATGGGTAAATAGAAGTAGGAGGGAAACCAGGCTGGGTGCATGATAGGCACAAAATACCAATGTCCCATCATATAGCTCTTGTGAGATGGAGAGAAGACCAACCTGCTCAGATCAAATGCTGTGGAAGGAGTCATGGTGAGACAGGATTTCCTTGCTTTCTGAGTGTGGGAATGGGTCTGAGTGTCTATCCTTTCCCTGCCTCATGAGGGCCTCTGTGTGGAGACATACCCCAATGTTTGGCATTCTTTTCAGTCTTTGCACTGTAGAAAATGAACATGAGATTCTCCATTTCCAGCCTTGCTGCAGCTGGGGATCTAAGTCTGATTTGTGTTGAGTAGTCGAATACTCCTCCCCAGTGGGCACTGGAGCCTAAGGGATGTGGAGGTCCCACTCTGTTGCTCTGGCAGGCACAATTGTGAGGGTGTTCATTCAGTGGAGGGTCCAGGACAAGCCAATAGCTAAGACGAAGTCAAGAGGTGGGTCCTGGAGCATCCATTTGCTGCTGCAGATCACAACAATGTAATTTGGTCTGGAGCCAGGAGAGACATTGTGACTTCTGGACCAGACCGAGGCAGAAGAGAGGTGTTCAAGGCTGAAAGCTTCCAGATCCAAGGAGAGGTAAGAGCTTCTTCAGTGACCTGAGGTGTCACTTTGGGAGTCATTTCTAAACCCAGAGTTTCTTTCTTCAACCTTTACATAATACTGTGAGCTGTTGAACATCCTATACTAACTCTCTTTCTGCTAAAACTAAGCTACATTGGATTTGGGCTCTGCAGCTGACTGTGTACTGATAACAGTCTAACCATTCCTTGTTTTACACATTGTGATGAACAGCATACGTTTTCAACAATGGAGAATAAACAAAGTCATACAGAAGTATGTTGCTCCCCCTGGAAAAGAGAAGGAAGTTGTATTATGATAGCTCCAAACTGAACTCACTATGGGAGCCAAGACTTAATAATGCTTGGCCAGAACCACAGCATACCCAGACAATCTCTCAGGTGTGTAACCAGGAACTTCTGTAGAATCAGCATAACCATCCTCCCACTCTTGGGTTCTTTATGGCTGGTTTGGTGCCAGGACAATCACATGCTTCCCAGGAGGCATAGCCCTAGGAGAGAGAGTAAATGAGTCTCTATGGGATAATTAATCATATCTTGTGCATATAAGTTAATTACCAAAGAGATAAATTCTCCCACTCTTCTTCTCCTTCTCCTTCTTTTAAATCAACACTTGGGCTTATCTGTCTGGACCTCTGTGGGGAGCTGACAAATTCTGAACACAAGAGGAGGTGACTTGTCCTCCTGCTGTGCAGCAAATGAGCCTCCTGCTGGGTGGGGGAGAAGGGAAGAGAATCCAGGTAGGGGTGGGGGAAGGCATTTGTGCCCTAGTCCCATCCCCGCAGGCCTTGAGCTTGGGCACTTGGTGTTCACACATCTCTGGCTCATGGTGTTATTACTAGGTGAGTGATAGGTCTAACAAGGAAATCGCACCACTTAAAGAACAGTTTATAGCTTGGGGAACACGATTGATGTCTTCGGAGATCTGCCAGGTTGTCTCCATGATGATTCCTACTTTACACATAGTAGGTTCTCAGTTTTTGTTGAACTGCATTACGTGTTAAACTCCCTTTACCATAGGTGCTGCCCTAGCTGAGTCCTCATTACCTCCTCGGTCAGCACTATTGCCATAGCCTTTACTATCTCCAGCCTCCCAGCCTGCCCTTTCCCAAGCATGGGGTTAATGATGCCACTCCTCTGCGCTCTGCTTGTGGCCCGGAGGTGCTCCTCCAGATGACCCCGGCCCATTCTCTCCACACTCCTTCACTATTTCCTCCACCCACGGCAAATACCTGTACACCCTACTTGGACTGCTGGTTCACCTTGTGCAGGTACTTGCCCTCCACTTGCCTATGTGATAGGCTCACCACATTTAAGACCTGTTCAAGACCCAACTCAAGTATTCCTCCTTCTCCAAAACCTCCTCAGTCCTCCCCAGGACAAATTAATTCCCTCCTTCAGTCTGATCCTTAGGACCCCCTTTCTATCTCTCTTGTAATGCTACTTCTGGTTGCTTTGTAGAATTGTTCTAATAAAAATAATAATAATAATTCTAATTATTGACAGGTCTGTCTCTGCCCTTAGGCTGTAAGCTTCCTAGAGTCAGGGACAATATCTTCCTTCAGTTCTCCTGCAAAGTGCATCCTATGAAATAGGAGACTTGACAGAAGAAAAGTGAGTTGCAAAGGATAGGATTGCTCCATGTCACTCCAGCTAGAGGGCCAGGAGCAAGGAGAGTAAACCAAGGACAAACGTCATCTTAATTTTTAAAAACTCACTTTTTCCATGTTGGTTTTTGTTTTGTTTGCCTGTTTTTTAAACAGTAGCACTCTGTAATGGAAAAATCTACCTCATTCCACCAAATAGTGATTTCTCTGTTTCTGGGTTTGAGCAGTGACTGCCAGTCTGTCTGTCCTGATATTAGGACAGAAGCCCTCAACTTTGATCCTGTGATATCACAATTGCTCCATGCTCTGAGGCTGCCACCTCCAGAGACAGGCAACTGCCAGAGACTTTTTTGTTCTGTGAGCTTAGCCCCCAGGCTTCCCAATCTTCTGTAAACATTTAGAAATCCCCTAGAGGACTTGAAAAATCTTTGAAGTCTCAGGGGTGGGAGCCAGGCATCAGTACTTTTTAAGACCTCCAGGTGATTCTATTGTGCAGCAAAGCTCTAGGACCTTAGCTTGATGGCAGAGACTTCTCTGGGATCACCTGTATGAAATCAGAAGTATGAACAGCTAGACCTGGACTCAGGCACACCTTTCTTGGTAATCAGCATATTCAAGAGGTCAGATGACACCTATGCAGAGGGCCCTGGCACCGGAAGGGACAAACAGGTCTGTGTGCACTCTGGTCAGTGCAGGGAGGAGGTTTGAGGGATCACTGTGGGCAGAGGAGATTGCCACGAAAACAGACCTAATCAAGAGTGGGGGACCACTGAATGTCCACCTTAGGTATCTGAGTGCAGCCATCTGTCAGCCCCTCAGGTTCCTTCTCTGTGAATTGGGATCATTATACTTGCTGCTGGGAAAATTATTGAGCTGGCCAGAGTAGTGTGATTCCCAGGTCTCTGCCTCTCAGGGTTAATTAAGATAATAAGTGGAAGCCAAACCTAAATTTTTTTCAAGAACTGTGCCAGGAAAGAGTGATTTCAAAGTTAATAATCAGTAGTTAATGCCTTTGAGAATCTCTTAGATTAGTAGGAGAGAAGGAATACGTAAATAAGTAGTCATAAAATGTGATAATTCCATGGGAAAAATTAATATGTTACATGCTCAAGTAGTGGTAACTTCCTGAGATGAGCCCAGAACTTGCCACACACCTTACACTCATATTATCTATTCCAAGTACGGTGCCCCATGCACATCCTGCAGGTAAGAAAGTTGTCCTCAAAGGTTATATAACTTGCTGAAACCCCACTATGGGTGAGAGGCCCAGGTGGAATTTGACTCCAGTTCCATCTGCTTCCCAAATTCCAGGGCTCATTTGCTGCTGTCTTGCTTCCTCTTGCAGTGGCTCTGGGCTGAGAGGGAGCAAGTCAGTTGAGGGTTCATAGATGGTTCCAGAAGGGAGGTAGCTGAATGGATTAAGGAACAACTGGAAGAAGGATGATCTCAGAAAGAAAGACAGTAAAGGTGGGGGTGGTGTCTATCTACTTTACTGCAGACTCCTAGTGTCTGGCATGTAGTAAGGACTGCATGTGCAGTGGGGTGCTTCAGTAGGAAAGATTCCATGAGGCACAGAACAGGGAGGAGTTGTCAAAGACCCACAAGAAGGTCCATGTAGGTGGGGTCAATGTCAGGGGACACTGGGCTCCAGATGCAGCCAGAGAAGCAGGAAAGAGCCTCATCACTGCTGAACTGTGAACCATAAGGTGTCCTAGATTTATCCTATAGGTGACCAATTCCATGAGGAGTTTAAAGTAGAGCAGTGACATGACCATATTAGCAAGACATCACTCTGATATCTGGATGGACTTTAGGGAAACAAAATGGGGGCAGGTGATAGATTTCTGGAATGGTGTGGGCCTGAATGGAGGCAAAGACAGGGGGTTGGGGTCATAGAATTGAAGTTGAAGGAGGGGGCTTTGTCTTGCCTGTCAGTATGCCCCAAATCTGGCACATCTTAGAAGGGGCTAGATAACAGTGTACAATCTGTCATTCCATTCAGAGCATGGAAGAGATCAGGAACATTTCCAGAATATTCAGTGATAACCACACAAGTGACAAAAGTGATCTGTAATTCTACTCTGAGGTACACCAAAGAGCACTGAAAACATACATTCAAATGAAAACTTACACACAAATGTCCATAGCAGCATATACATAACAGACAAGAAATGGAAACCACCTAATCATCCATCAGTGGACAAATGGACAAAAAATTATGGTACAGTTCTCCCTTATCTGAGATTTTGCTTTCGTGGTTCCAGTTACCATTGGTCAACACTGCTCTGGAAACAGATGACCTTCCTTCTAACCTATCATCAGAAGGTCAATTTGTAAGTCTCTATGAATGCATCCATTTCTTCCAGATTGCCTAATCTGTTGGCATATTTTTGCCCGTAATATATCCTTAAATTGTTTTTTTTAATTTATTTTTTTTATTTAAACATATAATGTAACCCCACCACCCTCTCCCAACACCCCTCCCCCCCACCCCCCTCAGTTTGTTTCATGACATTAAGAGTCTCTTTTGG
>ML104179.1:0-15261 GCA_003697995.1 Taxidea taxus jeffersonii
CCGTGCAGACGGAATGGTCCCCATGGCACAAAACTTGACAGCAAGAAAATGCGAACACTCCATCAGCCCTTCTAGAAGAAACCAGTCCTGTGCTAAGTGCCATCCACACCTAATCTCATTTACTCCCCCAACAACCCTGAAAAGCAGGTACAATCATTTTATTATTTTCACAAAGAGGAGAGTGAGGGCATAGGGACATTAAGAGAATGGCCTGGATCTCACAGCCAGAAAGTGACCGAGCTGAGGCTCAAACCCAGGCCACCTGACTCCGGAACTCTTGTGGTTGTCCTCTGTTGCTTCCCCAAGCTGTACGGGTTGGAACAGGGGTGAGGGACCCGGGGGTCTGTCCTGCCCCTCCCTCAAGTGGATCTCCACAGACACTTCTGGTTTCAGGGCTCACAGTGTGTCAATTACTCATCTGTAAGAAGAGAAAACTGTCCCAGAGGAAAAGGAGCTGGTCTGAGGTTGCAGAACAGATCGGAGATGCAGGCGGTGGGGACCGTGTCTTTGATGCTCTCCAGGATGCCCTGGGCTGGAGAAGTAGCTGGTAGAGGAGGGTACCCTAGGACAAGAGTGGAGACATGATAGCCCTATCCCTGACTCCCACTTAATCTAGCCCCTTCCCTTCTCTGGAGCCTCAGGGTCCTCCTCTGCTTCATGGGGACGAGCCTGCGACAAGGTGGCATGAGCCTCAAAGGACAGCAGAGGGACAGGCACTTGTGCATGCTCCATGGGCATCTGGGGATGGATAGGGTGATACCCAGGCCCTGGACACAGCAGCCCAGCCCTCCTTGTACTTCATCCTCTTCCTGGCCCGGGGCCCACCGCATGACTGGCTCTGACCTTGAGAGTCTAGAGGGCCAGGCCCAGAAGACCCCCCCAACAAGGGACTCCAGCCCCCTCTTTCCTGGATTCCAGCCTCAGGGAACTGAGCACAAGTCACTTCCCTGTTCAAACACCACTCAGGAGTCCCCTTGTCTCCCAGCCCAAGTCAAATTCCTCCCGCAGGCGGTCATTCAGGAACCCTGGCGTAGTCCTCACTCTGCCCACCTTTCCAGCTCACAGCCCAACACAGATTCCACCATGTGCTCTGGGCCTCAGAGTCCCCAGGCCTCCCCTCTCTCCGCCCGCCACCCAGGCCTTCCTGCCCACCGACTCCAACCCCAGGAACAGCTGCCCCAGCCTCAAATACACCTCTGCCAGGAAGCCTGCCCTCCCCCAGTGGGAGAGAATCCTTCCTTCCTGGGAGTTCCTGTCCCGCCCCTGGTGCTCTCCCGCTCCTGCCCCCAGCATTGCCCACCTACTGCCCAGGCTGTTTTCCAGCTGTTTTCCTCAGTGTCTGATCACCTCTTGAAGCTCTAAGTGCCCTGGGGCCAAGACCAAGTCTTTAATCATCTCTACCTCCCCCACAGCCAGCTCCATTTGACTTTATATTCAGTTCATTCAGGAGAATGGATACAGAAACTGGTCCATCATGCAATGGGGTCAGACGCAGCCATCAAAAGGAGTGAACTGCTCCACGCATCTGGGGGAGTCTCTGCATAATGGTGCAAGACAGAAGGCGGCCACGAAAGAGCTCACACCAGGGGCTCCCACTGATATGAGAGGCCAAGGAGACAGAACTGATCTGTGGCGATAAAACTGAGATAAGGGACTTTGGTGAGGACAGGGGACCTGCAAAGAGGCAGGAGAGAACTTTCTGGGCGGGAGGGGATGGAAATGTTCTGTATCTTCATTAGTACATGCTCACATGGGTGTCTAAAATGGTCAAACAACTGACCAATACATGTTTTTGAATGCAAAATACAGTTCAAGGAAGTCGATTTTTTTTGGCCTGCAACTGCCTTCCTTCGTTGGGCTCCCGGCTCAGCAGGGAGTCTGCTTCTCCCTCTCCCCTGCTCCTGCTCTCACTCTCTCTCTCAAATAAATAAACAAAATCTTTAAAAAATAAAATAATAAAATAACTTAAAATAATATCTAGAAAATCCCCCCAAACACAGAATATTTAAAATATTTTAAATAAAATATTTTAAAATATTTAAAATATTTAAATAAGCATTCACTTTTGGCCCAGGTCGTGATCCCATGATTCTGGGATCAAGCCCCACATTGGGCTCTCTGCTCGGCGGGAAGCTTGCTTCTCCCTCTCCCACTCCCTCTGCTTGTGTTCCCTCTCTCGTTGTGTCTCTCTGTCAAATAAATAAGTGAAATCTTTAAACAAAAAAAATTTTAAATATAAAATATTTTATAGTTATGCAGAGCAGGTTAAAAAAAAAGGAACCCTGCAGGATGCTATGGGACCATGTCACATGAGGAATTCAACCTAGGTTAGGGACTCACTGAAGGCCTCCTGAAGAAGCGGTGGAGAAACAGAGACCTGCAGAATGAGAGAGGCTTGGCCAGGTTGGGGTGGGGTGGGGTGAGGAAGGGCATCTTGGGCCCAGGGAACGGCCTGTGTGAAGGCAAGAGGCTCTGTTCAACAGCAAGTTTGGGGCATATAGGGTAAGTGGGTAGAGCCCAGGCAGGCAGCCTACCTCTGGAAGGACCTGGAATGCCGAGTTAAGGAATCTGGCCAGTTTCAAAGGGCAGACTAACAAGGCAGTGAAGAGAGTGAGGAGAGTGAGGCAGGAAGGACTAACAGGCACTAGAGACTGACTACTTGGGTTCAAATCCTGGCTGCACCATTTCCTCACTGTGTGGCCTTTAGTAAGTTGCTTAATTTCCCTGGGCCTCCATTCTCTAATCTGTAAAATGGGTATAACATTATTAGCTATCTCTACAGGATGGTTGTGGGGATTAATACATTACTTTAAACAGTTCGTAAGAGCTCGATGAGTGTGAGCCACTGGTGTTATCCTCATGGCCCTAAAAACTCCACAATCAACCTAAAAGAACAGCAGTCTCCTTTCCGGGCCTCAGTCCTCCTGCATAGAAATTCAAAAGATGCCAGTGCTCAGAAGGGTCCAAGTCTGGGAGTGAAAAGGTCAGAATATTAAAAGAGTCCCTCAGGCTGCCGGGTGGGAAATGGAGAGGAAGGAGCCTGGCTAGAGGCAGTGGAGAGTGTCCAGGAGAGAGAGGATGGGGCCAGCACCCAGGGAAAGAAATGTCGAAGTGAACTAAAATGTTACCTCCAGGTGCGGGGCGGCTGGAACTCTTACACACTGCTGGTGGCGGGTAAAATGGTCCTACCACTCTGGAAGGACAATTGGAGAAAATCAAAGGCAAATGTCCATGTACCCTGTGACCCAATAATTCCACTCCTGGACATTTATCCGGGAGAACAGAGTGTGATCGCCGCCGAAGGACACATCCATTTATATGAAGAACAGGCAAAAGTCATCCATGATGCTAGAAGTCAGAATAGCGGTACCCATGGGTAGGGAGTTGTGACTGGGCGGTGGGGGTGGTCACAAGGAGCCTGGAAGCTGCTAGAAATGTCCTCTATCGTGATGAGGGCAGTAGCTACACAGCGTTACATACATGAGCTGAGCATGTTGGATAAGCACACCTCACTAGATGTGTATTAAACCTCAATCCAGCCAGGAACCTAAATATAAGAACAGAATTATAAAACAATTAGAAGAAAACATAGGGGCACATGTTCAAATTTGGCAGTGAATTCATAGCTCTGACCCTGGAAGAATGAGCAACAAAAGAAAAAACAATTGGATTTCATAAAAATTTTAAAAACTTTTGCGCATTAAAAGACGTTATGAGGGACGCCTGGGTGGCTCAGTTGGTTAAGCAGCTGCCTGCGGCTCAGGTCATGATCCCAGCGTCCTGGGATCGAGTCCCACATCGGGGTCCTTGCTTGGCGGGGAGCCTGCTTCTCCCTCTGCCTCTGCCTGCCTCTCTGTCTGCCTGTGCTCGCTCCCGCTCTCTCTCTCTATCTGACAAAATAAATAAAAATAAAAAAAATCTGGGACGCCTGGGTGGCTCAGTTGGTTAAGTGGCTGCCTTCGGCTCAGGTCATGATCCCGGCGTCCTGGGATCGAGTCCCACATCCGCGTCCCACATCCGCCTGCTTCTCTCTCTGCCTCTGCCTGCCTCTCTGTCTGCCTGTGCTCACTCTCTCTGACAAATAAATAAATAAAATATTTTTTAAAAATAAATAAATAAAAATAAAAATAATTTTTTTTAATCTTAAAAAAAAAAAAAAGACGTTATGAGGGGCGCCTGGGTGGCTCAGTGGGTTAAAGCCTCTGCCTTCAGCTCAGGTCATGATCTCAGGGTCCTGGGATCGAGCCCTGCATGGGGCTCTCTGCTCAGAGGGGAGCCTGCTTCCTCCTCTCTCTCTGCCTGCCTCTGCCTACTTGTGCTCTCTGTCAAATAAATAAATAAAATCTTTTTTTAAAAAAAAGACGTTATGAAAAATGTGAAAAGACAACCTACAGACTGGGAGAAAATAGCTGCAGATCATATTTTTGGTAAGAGTTTGCTAGCCAGAATAGAGGAAGAGCTCATATAATGCAACAACCACACACACACACACAAAAACCCAACAACTAGGGACGTCTGGCTGGTTCAGTCAGCAGAACATGGGATTCTTCACCTCAGGGTTATGAGTTCGAGCCCCACATTGGGCGTGGAGCCAACTTAAAAAAAATTAGAAATGGACAAAGGATTTGAATAGACATTTGTCCCTAAAATATATATAAATAGCAAAAAAGCACATGAAAAAATATTCATCATTAAGGGACATGATCTGTTATTAAGGAAATACAAATTAAAACACAAGATACCATGTCACACCCTCTGGGATGTCTTTCATTTCAAAAACAGAAATAATAAATGTTGGCAAGGATGTGGGCAAATTAGAAGCCTCATATACCTGCCAGTAGAATGTAAAATGGTGCAACCACTTTGTAAAACAATCTGGCAGCTTTTCACAAGGTGAAACAGAGAATTACCATATGAGCCAGCAGTTCTACTCTTAGGTACATTCTCAAGATCAATGAGACATCTGTCCACACAAAAAGTTGTACACAAATGTCTATAGCAGCATTAGTCATAATACTCCAAAAGGAGAAACATTCAAATATCCATCAACTTACGAATAAATAAATAGTGGTATATCCATATAATAGAATATTATCCAGCAATTAAAAAAGAACAGAGTATTGACACATACTACAACATAAATGAGCCTGGAAAACATTATGTTAGGTGAAAGAAACCAGATACAGAAGGTCACGTATTGTATGATTCCATTTGTATGAAATGTATAAAATAGGCAAATCCACAGAGACAGAAAGAGGATTTGTGGTTCCCCAGAGATGGGGATTGGGAGTGATTTCTTTCTTTCTTTTTTTTTTTTTTAAGGATTTTAGTTATTTATTTAACAGAGAGAGATCACAAGGAAGCAGAGAGGCAGGCAGAGAGAGAGAAGGGGAGGCAGACTCCCCGCTGAGCAGAGAACCCAATGCGGGGCTCCATCGCGGGGCTCCATCCCAAGACCCTGAGACCATGACCAGAGCCGAAGGCAGAGGCTTGACCCACTGAGCCACCCAGGCGCCCCAGGACTGATTTCTTCATGGGGATGGGATGATTTTCTGGGATAATAAAAAAGTTTTGAAAACTAGGGAAAAGTGGTGGTTGCACAACATTGTGAGTGCACAGAATTCTATTGAAGTCTACACTTCAAAATGGTTAATTGTATGTTATGTAAATTTCAACCTCATTTATAAAATAAATAAACTTCACTTGAAAAAGTGAATGGAGGGGCACCTGGGTGGCTCAGTTGGTTAAACAGCTGCCTTCAGCTCAGGTCATCATCCCAGGGTCCTAGGATGGAGTCCCACATTGGGCTCCCTGCTTAGCAAGGAACCAGTTTCTCCCTCTCCCTCTACCCCACCTCCCCCACTTGATTGCTCTCTCTCTCTTTCAAATAAATAAATAAAACCTTAAAGAAAAAAAAGTGAATGGAGGGGCGCCTGGGTGACTCAGTGGGTTAAGTGTCCGACTCTTGATTTCTGTTCAGGTCATGATCTCAGGGTCCTGGGATTGAGCCCGAGTTGGGCTCCATGCTCAGTGGGAAGTCAGCTGGAGGATTTCTCTCTCTCTCCCTCTGCCCCACCCCCACAAACTCTCTCTCCCTCCCCCTCAAATAAATAAACACATCTTTAAAAAACAATAATAAGTGAGTGGAAAATGAAACACATAAACATCACCTCCTACAGCCTGGGGGCACTGACAGAGCTTGCTGGGTGCCAAGCACACTCATCCATTACCTCCTTTTCCTCACTGCAGCCCCAAGAGATGGGCATTCTCTGGGGCTCAGAGAGGGAGGTGACTGAGCCAGGCTTGCACAGGGTGCCAGAGGACAGTGTCCTGGCTTCTCAGACCTCCGGGCCCCCAGACTCCTGCAATCACAGTGGCCCCTTTGGAATCACGCCTGGCCTCCCTGGGTGGGAGCTGGTGAGGTCAGGGGCCAGGAACGTTTCTGCAGCCACGAAGCAGGAGTTAATGACTGAGGAGCTTGGAATGTGCTGCCTCTAAAAGGACCTCCTTGTGGCTCCACCAACGGTTAGAGCAGGAAGGGACTTTCAGAAAACCATGTAATCACACACACACACACACACACACACACTGATTTGAGATCAGAGCTCTTGTTCTGCCCCTGCCCCCAGGATGCTGGGCAAGTGGGACAGGGTCGTATTTCTGGATCAGGCGGATGTATGCCATCAAGGCTCACCTTCGTCAGTCCTCACAAGTGCCACCACCTGGCCACCTTTGCCACCTTGACCCACCCAACCCGGGCTCAGCCAAAGAGTTCAAACAAGAGTTAGTGTGTGTGTGTGCTGCGTGATTGCCTTAGCATGTGATCGGAACCCCAAGGGCTCCCGCTTCTGGAACTTTGTATTAACATGTGTATTTGTTTTTGCTATTTGTCAAGTTCTTACTATATGCAGGGCTAAATATGTGATATTATTTTATTTCTATTCTTGAACAACCCTGAGATGTAGTCAGCATTATGTTTCCATTTTACAGAGGCTCTGAGAGATGGTGTGTCTCATCTAGGTCATAGAACTGGTGAGCAGCCTAACCAGAATTCAAACTCCAGAACCCAGAATTGTCTGATTCCAGCATGCATGCTCTTTCCCATGGATCACACTAGCTCACTCCCTCTGTCTCTCTCACCTCTATATTTCTCAGTCTGGTAAACTGCTGTTGGTTTCTTTTCTTTTCAGAGAAAGATAAGCCTTGAGTCGAACAAGGGCAAGGGAGAGGCACCAAGCTGGGAACCACCTTCTGAGTGCACAGCATGTTACAGCTTACAGAGCACTTTCATATTTATTATCTCATTTGATCCTATAGCAACCCCATGAGGTCAGCAGGAGGCTCAATTATTCCCACTGGGACTGGGGCTCAAAGGGAAGGTGACCCACCCAGGGTCATAGAGACAGAAAATGGTAGCTCTGGGGACTGGAAGCCCAGGGCCAAGCTGGCTTTGTGTCTCTGCAGTCAAATGCTATACCCCCTGGCTTTGTGTCTCTGAGTCCTGAATGCACCCACAGACCCCTGGCCTCAGTCCCCAAGAAAGGGCAGCCCAGGACCCTGTTTTTCCCCAAACTCTTCCTTCCTTGATGACAAAACTGGAGCTGATCAAACGGAAGTAGCAGTGGAAAGCAGGAGAGCCCAGCTCTCGTTCTGTAGTTGTGGGACACTGGGAGCCCCTTACTCCGGCTGGGCCTTAGTTTCCCCATCTGTAGAGTGGGAGGAAGCAGAGAAGCTTTGGGGTGGTCCTCTCAGCGCTGACAGTCTGCACCGGTGAAACAAGTGTCTGGGAGGACCTGGAGAAATCTTGCCTGAGCGTGGGCTTGGAGCTCAACCTGCTTCGGCCCCTCGCTTCATGACATTAGGCACTTCATTTCGACATACCTCAGCCTTAGTTTCCCCAACTGTAAAATGGGGAGGACGATGGTACCTACTCCCCAGGGTGTTGGCCTTAGTTGTTGAAATTTGGCACATCTCCCAATAAGGCTGGTGACCACAGAGCCCCCAAGGAGCGGTGACAGTATTTAAAGAAGATGGCATTTAACAGACCGTAGGACAAATGTGACCCACGGCAGACTCTGCAGGCTCTTAACCACTTATGGAGGCTCTGAATCAAAACTTGTTATAACTTCTGAAATTATCCCAGGAGTAGCACAATCGAATCGCCTTGTATTTATGGGTAGTTCAGACCATTAACTTGTTCATCCTAAACCTTTAAAATATACCACCCTTGGGGGGCCTGGGTGGCTCAGGTCATGATCTCAGGGTCCTTGGATCAAGTCCCGCATGGGGCTCTCTGCTAGGCAGGGAGCCTCCCTCCTCCTCTCTCTCCGCCTGCCTCTCTGCCTGCTTGTGGTCTCTGTCTGTCAAATAAATAAAGAAATAACCTTTAAAAAAATAAAAATAAAATATACCACCCTTTCGGTAACGCTGGTTTATCATTTACCCACTTTTTAGTATACCTGAACCTTAAAACAATGCCAGCAGGTGTGAAGCCTTGGATGGCAGGTAAGCACGAAGTAAGCACCCCGTAAATAAAATAATACCCAGCACAATCACATTTATAATCCACTTCACTGTTTGCAGGCCCCTTTCTCATTCATCATTCCAACCCCCCAGCCGCCACAAGGCGTGATTCTTCGGTGCCATCCGACGAGCGCCGACACTGAGGCGGGCCCCGGCGCTGAGTGGGCTCCGCGGCGCGCGCCCGGGCAAGGGAAGGCGGACCCAACGCCTGGGCTCGCGGGCGGGGTGCGGCGCCCAGCGGCTCACGGGGGCCTGAATCCGCCGGGGAATCCTCGGCTCCACCTGGGCGCGGCGAGGAAATTGCACCATGTATGGGCAACTGCGTCAGAGGGGGCTGACCCGCCGCTGTCCTGGGGCACTCCAGGTCCGTCCCTTTCCCCGCGACAGGGCGGTCGCCGGACTGCAGGAGGCGTAGACAAATTCAGTGCCGACGGGCAAAAGGCGGAGCGTCTGGGGAGGCGGAGCCCTGAGGTGTCCAGCGCCTTTGAAAATCGCCCGCTCCCCCCCCCAATCGAATGGTTCAGCCCGAGAACTTTTCATTCATAAAAAGAAAAGACTCGGCGAGGAGCAAGTGAGTCAGAACCGAAGCCGGCGACGCGGACCCCACAAAGCAGCCAGCCAGGGCATGTTCCGAGACTTCGGGGAACCCGGACCGAGCTCCGGGGCGGGCGGTGCGTACGGCGGCCCGGCGCAGCCCCCCACTTCTGGCCAGCAGGTGAGGGGGACGCGACGCCTGGGGTTCCCGGGTGGACAGCGCCTGGGACCCTGCGGTCGACTCCGCACACTCTGGGACTGGGGCGGCGAACAGGAGTAGGGACTGGATCTGCGGCCGTGGCGGTGGCCGCGGATTCTCCCGCGTCTAGAGGCGCGTTTGCCCCACAGCCCAGGGGAACGCGCGCGGCGGGCGCGACAAAGATCTGCGAACGTCCCCTCTGTCTCGCCCCTCTTTCCTTCGCTGTCTACTGTCTATCTGTCCTGCTGTCTCTGTTACCTTCTTTCTTTCCTCCCGTCCACGACTGATTTCTTCGTCCTGTCCGCGTCAGAAAGGCGCCCCCTTAGTCCGGGGTTAGTCCCAGCTCGGACGGGAGCAGAGGGTCTGATCCATCGCGGACTAAATTCCCCGGGATCCGGAGTCTGAGCTGAGGCCGAGAAGTCCCCACACAGGAGGGGGGCGACATCCAGCGGCAGGCTACCTCTGACAGCCTGGGAATCCTCGACACTGTGACCGTCTCTGTGCCCGTTTGTCTGTCTGTACCCTGTCGCCAAGTCCCTATCCCTTTCTCGGAGCAGTGGAGCCTGGTGGGCTCCGGGAGACTGGTTCTCCACCCCTAATTTACAGGCTGGGGCCCGAGGAGGCTGCGGGGTGCCGGGAAGTGCGCGGGGTCTTGCAGCGGGCAGCTCCCGCGTCCCCCGACTCTCGGCACCAAGCGGCGCCCCGCTGCAGGCTGGGGGGGCTTGGGTGGCTGCAGGTGCCCATTTCCTGTCGAGGGGCAGCGCGCACGTGTCGCTAGGGGCGGGAAGGAGCGGCGTCCGTTCCGCCGAGTCACAGCGGCCGAGTCACGGTGGCTGACTCACCCGGGGCGCCCCTCCCTTCCTGGCCCGCAGCAGCCCGGGGCCCGACTACCTCGGGAGCGGGAGCAGGAGATGCCCCGGGCAGTGCCTCAGTCCCGGAACTGGGGTCACCGGGCCACTGGGCCCGCAGCGCTGGGCCGGGGACACCGCTGTCTGGACTTGCCTGGGCTTGTGGCGCGCTTCCCGGAGGCCTGGGCGCCAAGGCCCAGCCCCAAGTCCTCCCCAACACTGAATCCCCATCTCAACCCTTTTCTCAGATTTCTGGCTGAAGGAAAATCTTGGCAAGTAATACATGGAACGCTTACAGTGCAGCCCGCATGGTTCCCGGAGGTTTCATAGAATTAAGAATTCATTGAGTTGAGAACCCACCATTATTTTGTGCCAGTACATTTTTCTAAAGCTGCCAAGTGAACTGTGATTTCAGAGCTACTAAAGGGCATCTCTTAGCATCAATTAGATGCCATAATCCTCACCTACAACCATATTAAAAACAAGGCACATGGAGGTTAAATAGCTTGCCCAGAGTCATGGCCAGTAAGGGGCTGAGCTAAGAGCTAACTGGGACAGCCTAAACCCAGGCCGGTGGTTCTTGCCCACCACAGCCCCATGCACTGGGCACCGGCCACTTCCCAGGCCCTGTCACACCCATTCTCTCACCCAGCTAGCCTTGGAGATAGCAGCCAGAATTCTCCTCTTTGTACAGATGGGATTCAGGCAGAATACAGGAGTACACCTGGGCCCAAACTCCACTTGCCACTTACTGGCTATGTGTCTGTGGACAACTGTCTTCCTGTCTGAAAATGAAGACACTGTTGTGCAAATTAGATGAGTCAGTAATTTGTCAAGTGGTTGGGATGGTGCCTGGAATCCACTTTTTATAAGTATTGGTTCTGATAGGGAAATGAAAGCACAGCAAGATTATGAGACTTGCCCGAAGTCACACAGCTCATAAGCAGAGACTTGTCACCAAGTCAGTCTCTCTGTCAGGCTGTGCTCTTTCCGGTCTCTCAGAATCAGCAGCTGCACTGGGGGTGGGCGGCGGTGTGGTTTCTGTCCAGCAGCGGTACCTCACTCTACACAGACTTCATCCCTGGCTTTCCATTTCCCATCCCTCAGAAGTTCCACCTCGTGCCGAGTGTCAACACAGTGAGTGGCAGCCAGGAGCTGCAGTGGATGGTGCAGCCTCACTTCCTGGGACCCAGCAGCTACCCCAGGCCTCTGGCCTACCCCCCGTACAGCCCCCCACAGCCCCGGGCAGGAGTCATCCGGGCCCTAGGGCCACCTCCAGGGGTGCGACGCCGGCCCTGTGAACAGGTACGTAGCAGAGGCATCGCGCTGGTGCTGATGCCCACAGGGGTGCTGACGGGCAGAGGACAAGTTCTTGGCCGAAAGGACACAGGCTTAGAAAGTGGGGAGGTGGGGAGGTAAGGCCACTGGTGACTCCTGGTCAAGGCAGAAAGTAATAGGAGCCCCTAGGGTGATCCAGAGGGCAAAGAGGTCACTTCTAGATCAGGAAAAGCTTTCTGGAGCCTAGAAGGATGGGTAGGGTTTGCATAGATAGAGATGAAGGAAAAGACATTCCAGGTAGAGAGGATGGCAGGAGCAAGAATGGGGATGAAGATGAGAACGTAAGTTGTACGTGTGGAGCAACAGATGGAGAAGCGGGTAGATGGTAGAGGGTCTCTACCCGCTGACATGGATGGTGATGGTGAGCGCATGCTCTCTACGGAGCTGGGGAGAGAACAGAAAAGGGAGGGTTCCCTGCAGCTACTCTCTGGGTCTAAGTCTCCCTATCTCATTTAATCGTTACAAAAAGCCTCTGGGGAATGCACTCTGGTTTTCTCCATTTTACAGCTGGGAAATGAAGGCACACAGAGGTAGTCACTTGCTCACATCATACAAGTAGTGAGCAATGAGACAGGTCTTTCCAATTCTAAAGTGAGATCTTAACCATCAACTCACACTGTCTCATCCAGAGCTAACAGGCTCGAAGCAGAGTGAGCTGGGGACTCCTGGCTCCCCAACCAGGGCTCCTGCCTTCACAGTGCTAAACAACAACAACAACAAAACTGTTCCTTACCAAAATAAATAAGAGACAAGAGGGTCTTTAAGGGAGTGGATCCTCCTTCATTTTGGTATATGAGACTATAGTGGAGTGAGGCTTGCACTTAGTTAAGGAGCTTGACCTGAGGTCAAGATCTTGGAAAGATGTGCAGTTAAGACAGGCCTTTTTGACCAATTGGAGAAGAACGCCATGCTGTGAGCCCAAGGCAGGCTCCTGGACTTCTTCAGCCCTGTGCTTACAGGGCTCTTAGTTTCTGGGACTCCTAGACTGGGGCTGTGAGCTCTAAGTGGGGTTCTTTTGGGGGAGGTGGTCTCCAACAGCCGGCCTCTCAATGTTGAACAGAGTGAGTGGATTTTAATTTCTGCTCTGGGACCATAAACGAGTTATTCATCCTCTCCAGGCTTCAGTGCCTTACATGGAAAGTTTGGTTAAGAATCTGTGTAAAGCTCTTCACCGGCATGTAATAGGTTCCTAATAAAAGACAACTTACTCAGCGGCAACACTCACCAACCTCTCCTAGTGCTCACAGCCTCTGGGGAAGAGGACACTTGGTTATCTAGAGACTGAAAAGAATGAGGGTCTTTTGAAAAAGAGCGGCTGGGCCCCAGGGGCTCAGAGTAAGAAAGGCCACTCTGGGTGGGAAATGAGAGAGAAAGCTTCCTGGAAGAGCAGGGTATCTCAGTTGAGTCCTGAGAGATGGAGAGGGGTAAAGGTTTGTGGAGTGTGTGGGTATGAGTGGTGGTGGGGGTTCTGAGAGTAATCAGAGGGAGGCAAAAAGCTGGGTGCGGGGAGGAAATCTGATTAATTCAATCTCACTGGAGCGTGAGTGCGGGGAACCTGTCCCGGTGCTGTGTGGTCCCTCAAGCGCGGTGGGGGTGGGGGGCTGCACTGCCATACCCTCGGCCAGGGTCCTAGCCCTGGGCCACCCCACAAGGCGAGTGCCGGGCGACCTGTGGCCCAGGGTGCACCTCACTACCCCCTCTACCCATCCAGATCAGCCCGGAGGAGGAGGAGCGCCGTCGAGTGAGGCGCGAGCGCAATAAGCTGGCGGCGGCCAAGTGCAGGAACCGGAGGAAGGAACTGACCGACTTCTTACAGGCGGTGAGCACCGGCCCGCGCGGAGGGTGTCCAGGCTCCCGCCCACCGAACCTCGGAGGGGCGCGGCTCCCCAGAACCTGAAGGGCCCCAGAGGGCGCCGGCATATGAAGGCCCCTTCCCCCAGACTCCCGTCGGAGCAGCCCTTCGGAGAAAACGATGAGGAAAAAGCGATTACAAATTAGTTACAGCGCATCTCACGCCCATCAAAGGGAGAGGAGGGTTAAAGCTCCGGCCAACAACCTCCTTTTAAGATGCTCCCGGGCCTAATGGGAGCCGAGCCCGTTTTTCTCCCAAGGGCTCATGGGAGTTGTAGTCCAGACTCGCTGGAGACCCACCCCCACCCCCAATTACCACCACCTCCCGAGGCTACGCGATATTCAGCCCTCACCTTCTAACTCCTCTCCTAACCCTCCGCAGGAGACTGATAAACTGGAGGACGAGAAGTCCGGTCTGCAGCGAGAGATTGAGGAGCTGCAGAAGCAGAAGGAGCGCCTGGAGTTGGTGCTTGAAGCCCACCGCCCTATCTGCAAAATCCCGGAAGGGGCCACGGAGTGCGACACTGGCGGCGCCGGCGGTACCGGCGGCACCAGCAGCCCCCCAGCACCTTCCCGCCCTGTACCTTGTATCTCTCTTTCCTCGGGGCCTGTGCTTGAACCCGAAGCATTGCACACCCCCACGCTCATGACCACACCCTCCCTGACTCCTTTCACCCCTAGTCCGGTCTTCACCTACCCCAGCACCCCTGAGCCCTGTGCCTCAGCCCATCGCAGGAGCAGCAGCAGCAGCGGGGACCCATCCTCTGACCCTCTGGGCTCCCCCACCCTCCTTGCCTTATGAGGCACCCCAGCCCCCCTACTGGCGGGTGCCACTCTAGCCAATGTCTCCCCACCCACTGTTCCAGCTGGTCTGGACTGTATCCCATGCCCATCCCCAGCAGGCTCTTCTTCATCCCTCCAGATGAGACTGAGCATATTCTGCTTCCTCGTAGAGACAGCTTCTCTAGCACAATTTGCACTAAATCAGAAACAAAATACTTCCCATTTGTGCGAGGGAACTCCTGGCAACCAAAAAGGACTCTGTAGAGCCCTAGAGGTCCTCTAGAGCCCCAAGCCCTTCCAGACCACACCTATAGTTTTCATCACCCTTTTCCTGTGGTCCACCCAATCCTGCTCTTGACAGGTGATACTCTACCAGCCTAGAACACTAACCAACTCACCCAGCCCCACACTGCCAGCAGCATCAAGTGATCGAACCAGGGCATTCTGCTGGCCCCTCCTGAATGGCAGGAGAGTGCCAGAGTCTTCTGTGATGAGCCAACCTGCAGCCCCCCAGCTCTGAGAAGACTTCAGCTCCAGGGAATCCAAGCCTCCATAAGGAAGGCAGCTGCTATTTATTTTCCTACATAGAGTATTTTTATACAAACCTGCCAAAATGGAATAAAAGGCTTGAAGTTCTGGCCTGGTCTCATTGAACCCAGAGGCAAAAAGGAGAACATTTGGAATCAGAAGCCCTAGGCTCCGGTCTCACCTCTACAGACTTACTGCATGAATTTGGACAAATTATTTGATATTTCTGGACCTCAGTTGTCTTATCTGACGAATGATATTACATCTGCGCTGCCTCGTCTCCAGGACTGAGAGGAGGAATAGAGTGCTGTTGGGTGCAAGCCAAAAGGATTATCTTCTTCCTCCTGATGGAGGCCCACAGCGCTCCTGCACGGACCATAGGAGGGCGCTGTTACGCCCCTTCCAGCCTCGGGGGAGGCTGCCGACTGGGTTCTAGGCCCCCAACACCTGCTTCCTGCCCCATTGTCTTGGACAGGAAGGAGCCGGGAAGGGAGCTGGAGCCACTTCAGGGGCCGGATCACGGCCTGTCCCGAGGCCTAATGGGGGGAACCAGGGGCTTACCACGGTCCCACATCCCGCCCCAGACTTGAGGTCGTCGGGGAGTCAGCCGCCTTAGTTCTGCAGCCCCTCCGGATGGGAATGGTACCCTGTCTCAAC